>JAJGRW010004591.1:0-172950 GCA_025461045.1 Carex parvula | reverse complement strand
CGGCACGTGATTGGGACATTTTACCTTCCCTGTCGGAGTTCCCCCCGGAACCCGCCACTTGAACTTGAAGCTCAGCATCTCTCTTTTTCTCCCGTCTACGTGTACTTCTTACCTCCAGTTGATATCAGACCTGAACCAAAATATCGGATCATTTAGGGACTGTGTCGTCTGCCAAGCTCCGGCAGCGCAGTAGTCTAGTCGGATAGGCTGAACTGGATAGGGTGGACTCCAGTTTGTTTGTATCTCTGCAACAGTTTTTCTCTTCTTACTAGCTTGCCTTACAGAGCAAATATCAAGAAACCAAGAACGTTATGATTTAATTCATTCATTTCTTAACAGTTAACACTTATTTTCAAAGTCCTTAACCCGGCTTGATCTCAACTGTACAAAAAAAATCAGAGGGAGAGAGAGAGAGAGATGCAGGAGAGAGATGATAATGCTACTACTACTAATCCTAATCCTGGTCCTAGACCTAGATTGCCTGAGCTGACGAGGTCACTAACAATCGCCACATACTTGCCACGGTCGACCAATAGAGGTACAGAGAGTGACATGTGTGATCGAGATTGGTACTATCCATCTGTTGTTGGATCACACCCGGCAAGAGTTAAGCTGCCTAGAGTGCCACCAGAGGATAGCTTAGTGCCATTTGGAAAGCCGATGGAGCAGGTTAGAGATGAGGAGAGGCTAGAGGGGAAAATAGAGAAGAAAGGAGCTGTGCTGGGCATGCCTTTTCAGGCTAGGAAGTGTGGGGGCCAATTTGATCATTCTTTGATTATTGTGGTTGTAAGTCTGAATATCTCATCTTTAGTACATTGTTTTAAGCTTACATAGGTACTCAATTCAATTCATTATTGATCTGAAGTAATTATATATAGCTGCGTCCCCAATACAAGGACGAGTATACCAGCTACATACTAATATGAGGTTCAATTGGGATGAATTGAGACTGTCATGTGAAATTTACTCGGTAACAATTAGGATGGAAAAACCAAACAGAGCCTTACCTGTTCATAACAGTACTCATACTGGTATCAGTACCGGTATAATATCTTGTAACAGTACTCAATGTTCTACACCAAACCAGCTGGTGGTGCTGGAGTATTTTAATATTCCTTTCCATTTATGATATCTGGAATTACAATATTTTTTATTTTAACCACAGGAACTGAAAACTAACACTAGACTGCTTCTTTTAGGAGGTCATGCAAGCAGTCTCAAGTCTAATACTTTTGTTAATTAACTTATTAGCTACAAGCTAGTGCATTAGAAAGTTTAGAATTATTTTTCAGTTCCAAATAATGTTTCTGATCTTTATATTTATATTATTTCAGCTACTTATCTTCTCAATCTCAACTGCTTCTTTCGCAATTTCTCAGAGGAAGAAAGTTCTAGATCTTAAGGTAACCCTGCATATCAGGTTTGACCTCCACTGTGTTCTTTTGAAATTTGTCTCACCTGATTTTTTTTTTTCTTTCTTTCCAGGAAGAGTTGAAGAATTTACATAATTGCTGCATCGCTATAAACGCCTCCGTCAGTAGCAAAATCTCCAAAATGTCAAGTTTCTCTGACAAACCAGAAAACAAAAATATCTCTCTCTACACTATAGCTCTATCTTTCCTCTCCCCATTTTTCATCCTCAAATTACTTGACCAACTAACCAGAACCAGACAAACCTCCGATAACCCAAACTCAAACGCTGCCTCCACTGAAGAAGGGGTGCCGCTAAAAAAGCGGATTGCATACCGGGTCGACATATTCTTCTCAATTCACCCATATGCAAAGCTCCTAGCCCTTCGAGTTGCTACCGTTCTTCTAATCTGTTTTGGTGGAGTTGCCTTGTACACAGTCAATAACGGGTCAGGTAGCTTTGTGGAGGCACTGTGGCTATCATGGACCTTTGTGGCAGATTCAGGTCACCATGCAGATCAGATTGGGCTGGGCCCCCGAATTGTATCTGTTTCAATTAGCTCAGGTGGCATGCTGGTTTTTGCGACTATGCTGGGGCTTGTGTCAGATGCAATTTCAGAGAAGGTTGATTCTTGGAGAAAGGGGAAGAGCGAGGTGATAGAGAGTAATCATATTCTTATTCTTGGATGGAGCGATAAATTGGTAACTTTTCTCTACTTAAAGATTTCATTGTTTATATGTTGGTATTTGGTACAGGAAATTGTTTTTACTGCCAACCGAACTATTCTAGTAAACCTAGTCTTGTTCCCACATTACTTTTACTTTGACTAATTATAAGTTCTCTGATCCAATATACTGCTTCACCCATTGTACCTTTCCCCACCAGTTAAGAGTTGGTGATGTTATCTTTAGCTAGCTATCTGGTACCAGTACTTATTAGTACCATGCTATCATTGCTGTCAAGTTTACCGCCATAAAAATGTCATTGCAATGTGGTGATGTAAATCTAATAAACCCCTTTAGTATTAACATCCACATTCCCTAGTTGAAATAAAAGACCCTGTCAAACAAATGCAACAACTAGTTAAACGAGGAAGCAACTCCAATTATAGAACCAGTTTGCTGAACTTGGAAGGTACAGACTACTTAGTAGTTAATGCTCTTTCAATATTGCTGTTTTTTTATAATTTATTAACTATTTTGGGTAAAAATAGGGATCACTTCTGAAGCAGTTAGCAATAGCTAATAAGAGCATAGGTGGTGGTGTGATAGTAGTTCTTGCTGAAAGAGACAAAGAGGAGATGGAAATGGATATAGCCAAATTAGAGTTTGACTTCATGGGTACTTCTGTGATTTGTCGAAGTGGCAGCCCTCTAATTTTAGCCGACTTAAAAAAGGTACATAACTATTACCTTTTTTCTTTTTCTAAAAGAAGCAGTACATAAAGATTATCCGGAGATAATATTGTTTTCCTTTTAAGGCTTCTCATTTGTTATTTTTTTCAACCATTACTGGCAGGTTTCTGTTTCAAAGGCACGGGCCATTATAGTTTTAGCTGCTGATGAGAATGCAGATCAGGTCAGTAAATCTTTGTGGTAAGATATATTTACATCTATACCCTCATTTGGTCATTTCTCTGTTGCAAACTTCCTGCACATCTATGGATATGATATTATGACTTGAAAAACATAAGAAAGAATAGGCACTAAAATGCCAGAACTAAACTCGGAACAATTTTTGCTTGGTTACTTTTGTCTTTTTTTTTTTTCTTTCCTTTTCTTTTACATTATTTTTAGAACTCTTTCTGAAGATAGGATTAAAGTTATTTTTTTGTATTGTCCTTATCAGCAGAGCGATGCACGTGCTTTGCGAGTTGTGCTGAGTTTAACGGGGGTAAAAGAGGGCCTAAGAGGTCATGTAGTAGTAGAAATGAGCGATTTAGATAATGAACCACTTGTAAAGCTGGTTGGTGGTGAACTAATAGAGACGGTGGTTGCTCATGATGTTATCGGTCGGCTAATGATACAATGTGCATTGCAACCCGGCCTTGCCCAGGTACAAAATTCATTTGGTAAAGATCCCGCAGAGCATGCCAGACATGTGGAAGGCTCTCTCTGTATTAAAAATAGAGTGAGGCTATGGTACTATGCATAGCACAGATTGGTCTGTGCTACGGATCGATTATCTTCGTTTTTAAGCTCCAAACAATCGATTTGAACTGTTCGCATGATCTTCATATGAAAATGTACTTGTTGATCAAATTTTATATTTTTAAGAATTTTTTTACTATTTTTTAAGATAGGTAGAAATAATGTGATCTAAAGATTCTAGGCCATTCAAAAGCAGTGATTTTCTACCTATCTAAAAGAATAGTAAAAAAATTCTAAAAAATGTAATATTTAGTCTGCAAGTACATTTTCATCTGAAAATCATGTTGAACGGTTCACATTGACTATTTGAAGTTTTAAAACGAAAATATTGTTCCGTAGTATGGACCAATCCGCACTATGCATAGTACCATAGCCTCACTCTTAAAAGTATTATGTTAATTTATAAAGAAAGGAGGCTTATACTAAGAAAGACAATGTCTATTCTAACTAAGATATTCAAATTGTTGAAACGTTTGTTTATTGTAAAAAAGATAGTTAATTTACGAACAAAAAAGCTTCATCCAGATTTGGGAATCTTTTAGGGATCCAGTAACTACCCCGCTACCTTCTTTTTGGGCAACTTGCAAAAAGAAAAAAAAAATGCCCGGTTGCTAACTGGAAATTATGACTTGATTCTCAGATACATTTCAATCTAGTTAACCACAGTAAATTATTTGTTGAAGCTCTCTTATTTGTTGGTTGGTGCATATTGGATGATTAATGCCCATGATATGCTGACTGCTGCGTTACAGTTGATTTCCTTTGTACAATGGTTATTAAAGTATCTATTTGTTGTGTTGGGCCACATTACAGATATGGGAGGACATACTAGGTTTTGAGAATGCCGAGTTCTACATAAAGAGATGGCCGCAGCTGGACGGGATGAGATTTGATGAGGTGTTAGTCTCTTTTCCTGATGCAGTGCCTTGTGGGGTCAAGGTTGCCTCGAAATTAGGCAAAATTATTATTAACCCGGACGATAATTATATTATTAGAGAAGGTGATGAAATTCTAGTTATAGCCGAAGACGACGATACATATTCCCCAGCTCCTTTACCTGTGGTACGTGCAATTCCATTTATGTTTAATTGTTATACAAAACTGGAAAGGTCCCATGTTTCCCTGTAAGGCATGAAAAATATCACCCATAATACATAATTCTTTAATTTGGAATACCCAAATATAAGTACCTTTTTCTATTGATGTGACGGTTCATAGGAAGAGGTATAGTTCTGGCATATTTTACATTGAATTGGAAGGGGAGGGGTACATAGGTTATCATAATGGATTGCACGGGACATTTGTGTTATTTGTTGTTTTGTATGGGTTATGGTTGATATTTTCACAGTTTGCAGATGTGTACACAAATTTGTGGTTCTTAAAGATAATGAATGCCCGATTTTATCTGTTATATTTGTATTGGCATTTGACAAGGATCTGGTTTTATTTATCAGTACTTTTTGGGTATCAGTGCTTGTTGCTTACCACTGAGACAGTTTGGTAGCATGGTAATTTGTTCCTTGGCTTAAAGTCTGGTAAAAGTTTCACATGTTATTAAAATATGATAAAAATCTCTTAAATAGGTAAATAAATAAAATCTAATAAAAATGACAAAACCTTTGAAGTGTATACAGTTTTGTCCGGACTCCTAAATATTTTTCTCATTGCAGATGCGGAAGGGATTTGTGCCAAATATACCAAGCCCCCCTAAATATCCAGAAAAAATATTATTTTGTGGTTGGCGCCGTGACATCCATGATATGATAAAGGTATTTTCCTTTTGGTTTATCCATTTATTTGTTTTTTTACAGAGACATCACATTCATTGAAAATTGGAAAAAAAAGAATCCAAAGTCAACATAGCATAATCAGATTTTCATAAAATACTATTTTTATATTTCAGGTATTGGAGGCATTTCTTGCTCCTGGATCAGAGCTATGGATGTTTAATGAGGTGCCAGAGAAGGAAAGAGAGAGAAAACTAACAGATGGTGGTTTGATCCTCTCTGGATTAAAAAATATTAGACTTGTGCACAACGAGGGAAATGCTGTTATTAGACGACATCTGGAGAGCTTGCCTCTAGAAACCTTTGATTCTGTGAGTATTTACAATAAATTTCATATATGACCGCAAAAATTCTTTTTGTAGATACCCCTTATATTCCTGAAAACCTCAAGGAAGTTGTGAAAACCAAGGGTATGATGGGATGTGAGAGTGAACCTCATAGAAAGAAAAATTGATTTTCAAGAGATTGAACAAACTTAACATTTATCTTTTCAAATTACAGATTTTGATTCTAGCTGATGAATCGGTTGAGGATTCAGTTGTACAGTCTGATTCTCGCTCACTTGCTACTCTTCTACTTATTCGTGATATTCAAGTACCTTTCTCTCTATCCTCCCCCCCCCCCCCCTCCCAACACACACACACACACTCCCTCTGCGTTCCAATGAAACACAAAAATCAAACCCTCAAATAGCACAAACCAGTCATCTCAAGCAAACAAAAATGATATGTAGTTGGAAAGAAAACGATTACCGCGCCACAGTATGTTTTTTCTATAGTGCCATATATTAAACCTCTTACTATTATTATAATTATAAAAATTTCAGTCAAAAAGGCTTCCTTCAAAAGAGGCGAGGTCTCCATGCCGGTTCGCTGGCTACTCACATCGGTCGTGGATCAGAGAGATGCAACATGCATCTGACAAGTCGATCATCATAAGTGAAATTCTCGATTCCAGAACCAGAAATCTCGTTTCTGTTTCCAAAATCAGTGATTACATTTTGTCTAACGAGTTGGTTAGCATGGCATTGGCTATGGTGGCTGAAGATAAACAAATTAATCGCGTCTTAGAAGAATTATTTGCTGAACAGGTATGAACACTTGCTTAATTGTGCTAAAACATGCACACAAAAATACATGAAAGTCAATTTTTAAAATATATAAGAAATAGTTTCTGCTGGTAGACACTAGTACAGTACTGTGCTATTCAGAATATGAAGAAAAAGATTTTTTTAAGACTATACTTTCTGGTAGTGTCTGTACCTTCACTGGTACCAAACTGTCTGACAAAACAAGCATGATAAATGTAAATCTCAGAAATAGAGATGAGAATGCCCCAATTGAAAAATGGTAATTTGGTTCTAAATGGTAAAAAAAAAAGACCTGGTCTATATGAAAATTACATCATTGCTTAATAATAGCTCATCAACTTTTGGTGCTTTTCAGGGAAATGAAATGTGCATAAGGTCTGCTGAATATTATTTATATGAACAAGAGGAGTTGAGCTTTTATGATATAATGGTACGGGCTCGGGGTAGGGAAGAAATTGTAATTGGATACCGCCTGGCTCACACGGACCATGCTATAATAAATCCCAGTTTAAAAACTGAGGTTAGAAAGTGGTCACTTGATGATGTATTTGTTATAATTTACAAAGGCAAATGATACTAATCCAAAAGAAAAGAGAATAAAACTTGCATATTGTAGCATAGGTGTAACACTAATTTATGCTAACTGATAGGTATTACAGTGTATTTACATTACAAACAACATTGATTTTTGAACATTTTTTTTTGTAATTTCAATTGCTTTTCAAAACCCCTCTCGTTCTCACTGTCATCCTAGCAATACTTGTGATATGAATTCTAAAAAAATAACTTTTATTGCAAAAATGTATTAATTGAGATATAAAATCAATTATGATAGTTTTAGTAGGAGTCAGATCAGGCTAGTTCTATATTTTTTTTTTCCCAAATAGTAACTGACATTAATGAATTAATTCTGATGCACAACAGTACCAAATGCTATGGTCGTCAAGTTGGGCAATTGGAACATTTTCACAAACAGGCCCAAAAAGAAAGCCCAGAGTGTTCTCATGAATAGATTTTTTTTTTTCACAAAAAAAAAGGTGTTCTGCTGAAAAGCAAAAAAGAACAAGTCAGTAGCTGGAAAGAAAATGAGTTGGACAAGAAAGAAATATCCGATTCAACAGAAGTATTCAAAATTATTCATCAGAAATAACCATAAAATCATGAGCTAAATATGTATCTCTTCGTATTACCTGAGGATATAATTAGAAAATTCAGACCATTTCTTAACTCTAGCACGAATCTCAATACAATCACTCGATATCTACAATAGGTATCAATTTTTTTTTATTCGACTGAGACTAAATCCAGACCTTTCTTTCTGAAGTATACCTAAGTACCTGAGGGAATACGGATCCTAAACCTATTTGGATCCGCCCATAAAGAGCACTCTCCTAGAAGGCAGCCACTGCCTAAGTTTTGAAAAAAAGAGGTATCTTGACAGCCTTTGCCAAAGTGAGAGAGCAAACTTGGCAGCGGTGCCAAGATTATCCAAAATATATTTTCGGAAAAAGATAATCGAAGATGGAGAGAGACTTCAAATATGCAAACCTAATGAAATTTTTTATGGAGGTTTTCATCAAGGGATGATGACGCAACAGGGCCTCTTAAGTATCGATGGCAGCTTGGATCTGTTGTTAAGTTAATTAGAGGCTGCTCATTGACCTCAGACTCGTTTACCAGTTCTGTCGTTTTAAGTAATTTCTACATTTTCGTTCATAAGTGCAAACATCTTACAAATTTAAATTTGTACAAAGTTTATACACGTAGAGAATTATATCTATCACGCTCAATTTTGTGCTTAGCATAATAATTCACACATGACATGATTGAATTGGTTGCGAGCGATTATAATTTTTTCGGATGAGCCAAATCTTTTCTCTGCAAAATTGCTCTTGTTTATATTAATTTTTGGTTATTTTTTAAGTTTTCAATGTGACCA
The DNA here is from genome assembly GCA_025461045.1 of Carex parvula. NCBI lineage: Eukaryota > Viridiplantae > Streptophyta > Magnoliopsida > Poales > Cyperaceae > Carex > Carex parvula. The sequence goes on along the minus strand of JAJGRW010004591.1, from coordinate 164,574 downwards.
ACTAATGAAATGAATATTTTCCGTAATTGAGAGTTCACTATGGTCATGTTTGATTCTAGAGTCAAGTTGATAAAAGATTAAATTACTTACTCCATCTTACTCCTCATATTTACATCTTGTTTAGTATTTTAAGTTATGAAATAAATTAACTCAAATGAAAGAGTAAGATGTTAAGAAATGAATTCATATCTATTGAGCTCTACAGGAGTAAGTTAATCCACCTGAAGAGGTGGAGTAACTTATTTCAGATTAACTCACATCTTACTTCTATTTTACTCTTCATTTGACTCCTTAAGCATTTATTTCACCTCTTACTCCACAACCAAACATTGCCTATATCACCTTGATATTTCTTGTGGAGAGAAGGTTACATTAGAAACAACTAAAGGGGTTTATTAAAAGGAATATAATTACATTAGAAACAACTAAACAAGCTCACAGATGCATGAAAACTTCCTACAAACACCTCCAAGTCATAAACCGTTCAAATACCAAATAAGACCCCCAACCAAAAAAGAAAGAAGCAGAATACTCATTTACAAGTCACCTCAGAGTAACCTCTGGATTTTATTAATCTTACAAATCATATATGCAAGGAACTCATATTAAGTTCTCCGCTTGCATGAACCTCTTTCACCTGCCTATCATACTCATCCTCTTCTTCCTCCTCTTGTTCTTTATCTTCTTTCTCTTTCTCTTTCTCCTCCTCTTCATCAGAATCAACATCACCCCAGCCATAACCTAAAGGGCTTTGGGATTCTTTCGGTTTAGTCCTCCCTTCTTGCACTATTTTCATTATCTCTTCTATGCTTTGAAAAGAGTATATGGGGGCACTATTGTCCCGTCTATAATACGCGGCCTGTGCAGTCTCAGTTAGTTCTCTAGGGAGATTCTTCATGAACCATGGATGAGTCTTAATTTCTTTTATAGTAATTCTCTATTAAAAAAATCAAAATATGTTTTTGTTAGATCTTAGAATTTTCATGACCCTTGCAAATTTATTCATACCATGCATGCCTGAGAAAAGGATAGAAATTATCATAACAAACCCAATAACATACAACAATATCATCATAGTCCATGATATTTGTAAGGTATCATCGAATTGGTAATTTTGCAAGAGACATTTGGCATTACATAATAGTTGATGATATTTGTAGGGTATGCATTTTTTTTTGGTAATTTGCAAGGTCCTCATAAGCATGAAGAATCTAAAATTGGAATTAATGAAAAGTCTCCTTATGACTTGTAACATCATCAACAATTACCTGATATTTAAAGTATTACAAAAATTCCATTCACTACCTTTGCAGGGTTGGGAACAAAGATCCGCGCAATAAGTTGTTTGCATTCCTGTGAAATGTGCACATAATCCGGCATTTTGTACTGGACTTGCATTATTTTCTGCATACATGGTAACAGGTTAATTTAATCCCTCATCCGCAATAAATCAATTTTTTGGATTTGGATTAATAAAGGTAATAATGCTAGTTTAGGAAATACTACAGGAAACAGAAGGTGTCAAATTCGAAAAGGACAATAGATAAATATACCCCTATCGTTTTGCGAATATTTTTTGGGTCATCGGGATCTTCAAATGGGTATGCTCCGACAAGCATCACATAAAGGGTTACACCACATGACCACACATCTGCAAGCTGTATTACCAGTTCAAGGATGTCAGAGAGTTAAGAAAATGCAACAATAGACTAGAGAAAAAGCAAACATTTTTAGATAGTTAGTTATGAAATCAGTTTTTGGAGAAAAAATTTAATCTTTATTGGTCACTTTACATGACTTTGCAGTACATTACTATCGAAGTATGTAACCCTTTACGCATCTACTCTAATAAACAATTCAAGCAAAGAAATCTAGGAAGTATTTGAGAACAACTAGGAAAAGCAACAAATTGTTAAAACAAACAATTCACTAGGTTAGTGTGATATATTTAGGAATTTCGTACTTTAAATATTTTCCAAACATATGGTTATAATAGAGAAACGGAGATTGGGGTATGAACTAGTGACTTATACCAAGTCCATTATATCAATTGCTCCTGAACTCTGTTACCAACTGCAACTGATGAAGAAAAATATTAAAAAGTAATAGATGATGTCCAGCTTTACACTATGACAAATCAACTGGTAAGTTTGCTTTTTCAGTCAACCTAGTGATGTTGATTTTTTGAGGGAACTAATACAGATGCATAAAGCATGAATAGACACTTTTCTCAAACAGGTCCTTGTCAAATACATCATATATCAAACGGACCTTGCATATGTTTTTTTCTTATTTATTCATGAAAATACCAGGTATCTTCTGTTTAAAAGTAAGCACTTGACTAGATATAAAAAAAGAAATGAAATAATGTCATGTACTTAAGAGTTAATTTTAGCTTGAACTTGACATTTGCTCCAGTACAGATGGAGCATATGTGCTAAAAGCTGCTACTTATATTTTAATTACTGCTTTGTCCTTACTAAAATAATAATATCAATATATGATAAATTCAGGTGAAGGACACCACTAAGTAAGAAGAAATTATGTTTGCACCAAATTTAGGAATCTTTTAAAAGCATCCAAAGTTTGGATAAAGTTGTCCTGAATCAAGAGCCGCAAAATTAATCTACGACTTATGAAAGGAATACTACACAAGAAACAACACGTAAATAGCTACAAAAAATCCAGTACCCCTCACAAGTTAGTTAACTGTCCCAATAGTTGACGATTCGTAGACTTAAAGCCAAGTACCACTAGAAACTTCTTATTATCTCTTTCTTTCATTTTTTGTTGAGTTATACTACCACCTTGAATGGATTGGTGGAAAGAGAATCTAATAAAGTGTAATCAGTTGGTGAATAATTGGCCCACTACAAATGCACCAAATAGGCTCAAACAACTCATAATAAATGCTTGTGCTGAAAGGTAATTTTTTAAATTAACTTGTGTGCAAACATGTCCCATTATTTTCCAAGGATTAAGACCCAAAAAAAAGGAGATTCCCTCTAAAATGACCCCTAAACACCTTTCATGTTGGTCTCCTGGAGTTGACTCCTCAAAGAGTGCATTAGAATTATCCTTGAACATCCACATTTGTTCACTAATGTAATTAAAACTGGGAATCCAAAATATTGAATAAAATCATTTAAAAAGTTAAATAGATTGCCTAAATTTATGGAATCAAGGAAGGGGTTATACTATTTACAAAAGTTTTGGCCCTAATAACAAGAAGTTTAAAATTTTATAAAATTGTAATAATCTTGAGTGATATACTGATATTATTAAACTTTAAAATTAGTTACTACTTAAATTTCTTGTTTCAAGCTATTTGACTCGAGGAATGAGAAATTCTACTTGGATTTTATTGAGAGGATTTTATATATGTCTAAGCCTTTCTCATGTGATATTAGTTGGATCATAACCCACCCAACTTATTTTACTTCACAATGAAAGAGATTCCAGACAAGGACTCCATATCCAACTTTAGCTGCACATCTCCTATCAAGCAAGCCTCCAACAAAGACAATGTCATTCCTATGGCAGTCTTGTTGAGTTATGTGTAGTGGGTCACTTTAATAAAAACATCCATGACAAATGTGTAAACAACTATGCAGTCACTGTATACTTGTTTTCCATTTTGATTAATATGTACAGTCAGAGTCTGTATGGTCCTAAGGTCCTTATTTTTACCTAAAGCTGCATTGGCAAACAACACCAATAGCAAGATCAGAAGTGCTACAGAAATATTAAATAAACAAGGACATTATGACAATCATTTGGAGAATTTCAAAAGATTGGAAAAGTTGGTGAGAAAAAGCTAAAAAAGAAATGGATCCGTTTTCAAGCATTAATTAGTAACTGTATGAATCACCTATAGAATATAAAGACTTTCATGGAACTAAATGACAAATCTCTTGTCATGTGCTGTGCTTTGGAGAAATTACTGCTGTCAAGGTGCAGGATTCTGTACTGGCATGAGAGGAAGGGTCAAGGTACATGGGGGAAAGAATAGCATTTAATGCCGTAAAAAATGGAACACAGGGATCATTTATGAGCATCTATAATAGTAAGATCCTCTTCTCAAGGAAGGAAAAGAAAGCATGAACAAGATGTGTAGCAATAGTTCAACACCAACCTTTCCTAGGTATTCTTGGTATTGCAATTAATTACCCCCACTTCTATGGTAAAGATTCCTTGTTGAATAAGAAAAATTGAATACAAAAAGATGCCAAATTATTAAAATATGGTTCTACTTCTCAAGGCAAATATACTAGAAGAATACTCCATAAATGGTAATTAATTACCATAATCTTGCAAATTATTTTTACCAATGTAAATATAGACAAAGCATGTCAAAAATTAATAAAAATCAACCAAACAATCCAATACCTAATTCTCTTCTCAATGTGGCCAAATTAACCAAAGTCATCATTCTCAAGCTTGGTTGATTTTGTTTATACTTTTTTGTTGTAGGTGCATCAAAGGAACTTCATAAAAAATATATATATATGCAATGACTAACCTTGCCATCATACTCGCGTCGAGAAAGTACTTCAGGAGCAATATATGCAGGAGTCCCAACTGTTGATTTTGGCCGTGAATGAAGAATTGACGACTGAAATTAATTGGTAGTCCTTTCTTAGTATAATACTTATGACAACTTGAATGTTCATGAAACTATAACTAAGCTGTGCATGTTGGGAAAAAGAACCTTGGAATAACCAAAGTCGCAAATTTTAAGTCTAGGAGCCGGGCTTCCATCTAGTAACACATTCTCCAGTTTAAGATCTCTATGGCATATTTGCTGGGGAGGATGAAAACATTTGTTAAATGAAATGAAGATAGGAAGGGAAGATATTTTCTTAACCAATTCCCCTTCCCCCCAAATAATACACAAAAAGTAATGCTTCCCCAAGATGTTAATTAAACTCACCATGTAATGGCAGTAGCTAACTCCTGATATCAGCTGCTGAAAGAAATACCTTGCCTGTACCAAACTAAGAAAACAAGTTAGAGATGCAGAGTTCATTCAGATAGCACAATATTTTATATTCAGAAAATATTCAAGCTACTAAAATTTCAACCTCATCTTCACTAAATCGACCCCTATCACAAATTCTTTCAAAAAGCTCTCCACCAGCAGCATACTCCATCACAATTGCAAGATGAGTTGGTGTCAGAACAACCTTCACATAATAAAGAATTAAAGATCATCACAAATCAATTACTTATTTTCAAATTTTCCTTAGTGAAACCTGACAATCTCATAATTATTTATCTATTTTGATACAAGTACATACTTCTTTGAATCTGATGATGTTCGGGTGACGAAGCGATCTATGATTCATGATTTCTCGATATACATTCTCATCAACCTGCATTAAAGAAAAAAAAAATAAAAGAAATAAAAACTTGCACAAAAATGACCCCAAAAAATCACTTTATTCAGGTAGTTCCCAAAAAGACCAATTAGATTATTGCCATTTTCCCAAATAATTAACCCAAACAAATAGATAAAAGAATTTAACCAGAGAACAAAGCATAGATGAGACAATTGTCTAAAGCACCAGCAAAACTTTTTTTAAAAGCCTTTAATCGACAATCCAAAAAAGTTAGGTTCAAATATTAGATTGTTTAACTAACATTTGTTAGATCCCCTTCTCCTAATGGTCCTAATTGTTATAAGAATAACTAACCCCCCTCCCCCAACCTCTATATTTCAAATATAATATATTCCTTTTAAAAATCATAGAAGTTGTGGTCTTACGCTTGGAAGGAAAAAGAAAAAAGTAACCCTACGTGCTCTTCAAAAGCATACCTTTTATTACTTATAATACTTCCGATTGACATAATCTCAATCGCACAGAGAAGGACAAGGACCTCAACAAAATCCCAATTAACCTAGTTACGAGATATTCTAAAAGTAAATTAAGCTCAATTCTGAAATCAGACAAAAGTACTATCTCATAAACCGATCAGAGATGAGATAGAGAAAGTTCGTACAATTTATTTCTACAAACCCCTAATTGACAATTTTAGTCTAATTAATTTCTTCTTAAAATACAACAATCGTTTATAAAAAAAAAAACAAATTCTATGGTCAATCCAACAACACGGAATTCAATGTCAAATTGATCAAAAAGAGCGCGATGAATACTAAATCAGAATTCTGAGGAAACAGCCCAGGTTCCGTGTTGCGCTTGTGGTGCGGCCATCAATGTAAGAGGTGTTATACTAGGTCCAACTCCAATGCAACACTATCTCAAGTGCATTAACTCATTACACGTACAACCACACCACAAGAGCCAAAGATAATTTAGATTCCTTCTGAACAGAGCTGATAGCATCCCCAATCCAACGAAAACAGCAAAAACAAAGGGCAAACAAAGGTACGAAAATTGAAGATGAAAACGAGGATCGACAAAACAAATAAAACTATAGAAAATTCACCAAGAGAAGACGAGAGAAATTAATTACCCTGTGACCACGCTCGATGTATTTCATGGCAACGAGTTCTTTAGTTTCTCTATTTCGCATCAATTTGGCCACCCCGAAATTACCCGACCCAATATCTCTCACCATCTCGTACTTCTCCATGTTCGCCTCTCTTTTTTTCTTCCTCTTCTATTTCTTCGTTAAATTCTATAAATATTCCCGTCTCTATCTGATCCTCGCAAGTATCTCTCAACGATAACGAGCCCGAATTCCAGATTAAAGATGCGGGAGGATAGGCAAATCGAATTTGTTCCGAATTTGGGGAGAGTCAGGTATAGAGAGAGAGAGAGAGTTGGGAGAGATGCGAGGAGGGTAAATCCGACAAATAATAAAAAGCTGCGCCAAAATCTTACGGGTGGCGCTGGCGGTAATATTTGTTTCCCAAGACCCCTTCTCTCTCTTTCTCTGATTTATAGAACTTAAAGTGTAAATATTCTTCGGTGCATTAATTATTAGTATAAAATATATTGCAGGTTAGAAAATTCATTAAACGACCCGTTTTATAATATTTTACAGAATTTCCGCCTGAGGAAGACTCTTTCGACAGTCCTTGCTGATTTGGTGGGATATTGGGTGCTTTCGGAACACTCAAAGACCATAGAGATAGCATGCTGGTTTGACGGTTTCGGTATAAAAAGAGGCCCGTACTGGGCCCCGCAAAGCAGTGATTCTTATTCATTTTTATTCATAGACCGGATTCACATGTACAGTCCCTTCTAATACGGTGGGGTCCAATAAACAGTGGAGTGAAACTTTCTGCAGTCATGGTCCAAGAGCACCCGAATTCGATTGTTAGTGCGGGATTGGGTCGAAATAATAGGTTGCTCCGCTCCGAATTCGTATCCTCCCAGGTACCTGACTGAACCTGACCGGAACGGACGGCCCATATTCACTCTCAGGCCAGATTTTTAAATTGACACGAATCTCAAAGCACAAATATACTCCCCCTGCGCCATCCCGAGTAATCACCGGCTGAGAGTAAATCTGGGCCGTCCGTTCCGGTCAGGTTCAGTCAGGTACCTGGGAGGATACGGATCCGCTCCGAGAGTACCGCCTAATGAAACGGCTAGTGATCATGATCCGAAGTGCGGGTAGTTGTTCGTGAATTGAATGGACCTTTCTGGGGTAAGGCGTTGGTGCGACTTAACATTCCTTGTCACGGTTTTGCCAGGGAAGGCATTGCTGGGAAATGGCATCGCACCACTCGCCAGTGCATACATCCGCCTGAAAATGTCATTTTACTAATAATAAATATGAAAATATACTTTTATAGCTTTACTAAAGATACAAGTACATAATAAGAATTTTTTAAATAATAAGTTCTGATTTACATATTTAGGTTCTTCTATTTTTAAACTAGTAGGATAAAGATTTACGATGATCATCGTGCACATTGATCATCATGAATTTAGCATGACAAAATTTGTCAAAAAAATAAACTTAAAATTATATGTCAAAAAATAAAATGTCTGTTTTGCATTGAGAAATAATTTGAATAGTCTGTCTAGACTCCTTCATTAATAAACTTGCCTTGCATTATCTATAAATAATCATCTGTTATATTATATATGAATTATATACAAATTTAAATTTAGTAGACATTTTTTTTATAAAACGAGCTAGAGACCCAAATATACATTGACGTGTAGCCTGCACGACGAGTATTAAAAATATCGTACTTTCTGTTATGGTAACCCTTGGATTTTTTTTTTTGGGTGTTAAAGCTATTCAAATTAGAAATTAAGGATTGTAGATGTGTAAAATATTATTTCTACATCAAAAATTTGCACAATTTAACTTATGATTATCCAATAAACGATTTAAATCTTCAACTGCTCTAAATCATCATGTAATAAAAACACATTAATAATTTATTTTATTTAAATATAACTCTAAAATAACAATATTATGGTGTAATATAACTATTTATATTTGCTAGTTATATTCGATGCCGTTTTCTTATAAAGGAATAATTTCACGTGGACAGTGACACGCCAGCACTATTGTAACAGTAACACCACAATTTCCTGGAAAAAAAAATCATTTAATATGAACTTTTTTTTGTTGGAGGTAAAAATATGTCTGGCAATCGAAATACACGGACAAATCTGAAGCGGTGAGAAAGGACCTTTTTAGATTAAAAAATATACAGCTAGCGCATATTAAATTAGGAAGAGAAAGAAGCACATTTGGTTTTGCATAAGATTCAGGCCACGTCAAGTTCCAAAATTATCGTCGAGCTGCTATTTATTTTCAAATCATTCCAACTTTATGTCTGGTACAACAAAATTATATCCATGTATCCGACATATTTGTTTTATCATGGCGAATATTTTAACAGAAAATATATGGAGTGAGGTTATGATATTTAGAGGAGGGATCAAGTTACAACAAATTTGAGTTATAACAAGTTACAATAAAGTTACAATAATTATTTTTTTCATTTTCAAAGTCCAATCGTCGATTCAAACCGTTCAACATGAACTCCACAATAAAATGTGCTTGCAGATCAAATTTTACATTTTTTTTAATTTTTTTACTATTTATTAAGTATTTTACAAAAAATAGTCATATTCAGACCATTTAATCCCATTTTAATAAATAGTAAAAAAAAATTAAAAATATAAAATTTAATATGCAAGCACATTTTATTTAGATAATCATGTTGAACGGTTTGGATCGACGATTTGGACTTTGAAAATGAAAAAAATAGTTGTAACTTTGTTATAACTTGATCCCTCCTCATGATAATATATATGTTACGGATTGGTTTCTGTTATAAATTCATATTTTAAGTTTTAAAATTTAAACAGTTGATATAAACTGTTAAATATGATTTTTATAAAAAAATGTACTTTAAAAAACAAAATTGATTCTTTTTTCAGAATATTATTTTATTATATTTTTAGAGAGTTAGATTTTTATTTTTGGTGAAAATACTTCCAGGTTATTATTTTTTAGTAAAAGTTAGAAGTCAAGTCACTCAATAATTTAATATCCACAATAAATTTTTTCATTCGGGTTTTGAAGGTCAAGCCACCCAACTATTTAATATCCACAAAGAATTTTCTCATTCGGGTTTCGAACCTGTGACATCCTCATAAGCTATTATAGAGCTATATTCAGTCTATATCTCGTACTATAAATTTTGAAGTTAAATAAAATATTTGTTAATTAGCTCTATATCCCATGGTTCCAGATCATGACTTTATTTATCTTTAATTATTTTGGAAATAATAAAGATTTTATTTCACGATCAAAATTATAGGATTACAAATTTGAATAATTATGATGTACGTCAAACTATTATTGTACATCCACTTACAACATTTAAAATTACAACATCTTACAACAATTTTAAATAGTAATCCTGGACTACTGAAAAACATCAATTTTGTAAAATACTCAATAAATAGTAAAAAAAATAAAAAAAAATGTAAAATTTGATCTCCAAGCACATTTTAATATTGATATCATATTTAACGATTTGGATCGACTATTTGAACTTTGAAAATTACAAAACCGAATTGTTGTAAGATGTTGTAATTTTCAAATGTTATAAGTTGATTCATTCTCTTTTTATAGTAGTACAATCAATAATGTGGAAATGAGAAATCACATCATGACAGTTTATACAAACTTTCCATTCTAATTTTGTATATCATTTTAATAGTGAAGATTTGACACATGAGAAAATATAATTGGAAATAGTTTTGGTGCATTGAAGAATCGTAATTCTGAAAGAGAAAACCTATTTAATTCAAGATTAATAGAGTCATTAACTTCTAAGCTGTAGCAAAATAAAGTAGCATAATCACAGATCGCTTCTCTCTGAGAAGAATAAACAACACAGACCTGCACAAAGGAAATATGCAAATAGCACCCTTGTTTTGCTTATATTTTTCAATTTTGTTTTTCGGTTCCTTGTTCCTGTTTCATGCTATAGCCATGAAAATCGGCCGTGAAAAATGAAGATTGCATGCAAAATTATAAATATTACTAGTTAAATCAAGCAATCCATATTTGTTTGCTGCAAACTATTCCAGTACAAAACAACATATCCAACAAAAAGTTATATTATTTAATCCGAAAGTAATGCATTATACACGGCGTACGCCATCTCAAAAAACTAGAGGCCCAGGCAATTAATTTTACAATATGTGTATTTCATCTACAATTTAAATTTTAATTAAGATTGTTTTAATCAGTTCTTAGATGATGAACTAAAAAATCACCGCAACAAGTACAAAACTTACGGATAATTATTTTTTAGTGAGTCTATGGTACTATGCATATCACGGGTTGGTCCATAATACATATCAATATTTCTGTTGTCAAAATTCTAACAGACAATCCGAACCGTTCAACATGATCCCCATTTGAATATGCACTTGAAGACCGAATTTTATATTTTTTATATTTTTTTACTATTTTTCAACATGTTTTGAGCGCTGGACTTTGTACTAAATGAATTTTGAAACTTTTAAAATTTTGCATATACATGCATCACTCATGAAGTAGACGGATTTCAACGGTTTGGATTTGTCATTTGAAGACAATCCGATAGACTTTTAAAGTTATACTGACCAACCCCTCTTGGTGAGCACATCACACTCTAGCTTTGCTCTGGCTAAACTATACTTGTGTAAGACTTTTATTATTGCCAACTTGTCAAAAAAATCATTTGGCACTAAATGTTACAGTTGAATTAAATTTTTGGTCGGTTTTTTTTTTTTTTTTTTTTTTCTTACAGTTCAAGCAAGAGTAAAATAATTTGATTTACAAGACTAGTACGCTCTATTTCAACTTAAAAATCACCTCAATCCCAGTATGTGCCAAACCAAATCCAAGCAGTCACATATACAATGAGATGCACAATTTAATTATTCCATGGTTCAATGTAAGTCTGAAATCATAAATTTAAACAGGGATGCTAGAGGTATTATTTAATTTGCAATTTGCAATCCTCAGTTTTCTTCAAACATACAAGATAAACTAAAAATAAAGGACGAAAAAAAACAATGCTCTATGTGTGGAAAGTTACAGGTTCTAAAAGTCGGATAAGAAAATTCTCTGTAGATATTAAATAGTTAGGTGTTTGACTTCTAATCTTTACTAAAAAATAAAAAAGAAAGTATGAATATAGTAATTAAAACAATAATCAGAAGCTATAAAATCCATTTAGGAATAGCCGGAGGCGAGTTTGACCAAGTCAAATGCGTCAAAGAGGGAGAAAGAAAGGGTCGCGGAATAAAAGGTGTATCGCTGAATTCTGGGACCCACTTCATCAGTTCACAAAGAGAACCAAACGACGCCGTTATTCAATTAAATCTACTATCTCTGGAATTAGGGGCCCGTAACGGAAGCATTAACAAGAGGGACAAGGAAGATCAAACGGTTGGGATCTGAAGAACAGGTTCCTGCAGCAGATTTATTTCCGACAAGGAAGGCGTTAAGAAACTACATCACTGCGCAGTTGGCCCCGCTTAGTCAGTTACTGGACAATCGGAAAGTTGTCATTACTGGAGAACGAGAAAGGATTTCTTCGAGTTAGGATTAATTACAGAGATTTACATGATCTTTTTCTTAATTCTTTCCCCATTCTCCCCGTTATCACTGTAATTAAAGAGTACCATTCTAGTTGTAGGACAGACAACGAGACAATATCACTGTAATTAAAGAGAATTTGTTTGTCCTTTTTCATTCACTTTCTTTGTTCCGTCATTATCAATCCTTCAATTCCTTCGATTTCTTTTCTAATTGTTAAGTCTCGAATCAATCTTTGATCGAGATTGTGACAAAAAGGAAGAATTTGCTCTTAAACTGCTCAAATTTAAGATGTATCATAAATAAAATATACATTAATCGTTGAACATACACTAGAATCATCCAATAAATTTATAATTAAACTGCATGTTTTAATGCAATGACATAGATATTATTCAAGTTCAAATTATTGTCGTTTGAATGTTTGATAGAAAATTGAAATTTTATGCGGTCCCATTAACTTCTGGAGACGATATCCTACATTCTATTACCACCTATTCAATGATTTTTCAAATACGCCATCATTGTCTAGATAATATGCCATATTGTAGAAAAATCTTTTATTGGTAATAATTAATAGAAAAGAAGAGGGACAAATGGTAAGAGTACAGTAATATTTATATTGGTAGTAAGATCGGTAGAATTTTTACCGATCTTAACTTTTTTTTTAATCTGATGTATAGATGGAGAGAATTCTTATATTTAATTTCTAGTAAAATATGAAAAGTTTTTCAAAAAATAGATGGAATGTTTTGATATATCTAAATTTTAAGATATTTTATCTATTTTTGTAAAAAAAAATATTTTACTAGAAAAAATTAAAAGGAAAAAAAAAACAAACTGGTTTAGATCAGTGAAATTCCTACCAATCTTACTACCAATATAAATATTACTATACTCTTATTGTTTGTCTCTCTTCTTTTCTATCAATTACCACCAATAAAAAATTTCCATCTTGTATAGAGGGAAGAAATATAATTACAACTAATATATTTGTCAACAGTATAACTACTAAAATAAAAAAAAATTAGACGTGCTCAGAATAATATAGATATAATATGTTGAATTTGTTAACATTTGAAAATTAATTGGTCAGATCAAGTGTTGATAAAGCTTAACCTTTATTTTTTTTTTGAAAACATTCGCAGAGGCTGTGAAGTCGTGAGGGAGGATCAAACTGACCTTTGAGTAACCAACAACTCTAAAACTTTTTTCTAGCTAACTGTGCTACCTCCTCTTTCAACTGTTATTTTTTTTAATTCACTCAATAGCTGTCCAATTGGTTTTCAAACTGTACCTAAATTTGGTACAAATTTTTTCTAAACTGTGGAAAATTTTCTGTAATCTTATTTTTTGTTTTGATCTAAACTGTAAATAGTGAAAACTACAACAAGTTCCAGAAGAGAAGAGTGCTTGATTTATGTCAATCGGAATATGATTTAATTTTTCTCAATAGATAAATGGCAGATTACTCGCATGCAAATATGTTCAAATAATTAACTTGACATACCATACAACATAATTAACTTGACATACCAAGCGGAAGGAATACTTCCAAATGCAACATGTTCCGAAAGGGGGCACAAATGGTGACTACAAGTCGATGATATTTTGGACCTGTTATAGACATTCAAACAGATGGTGCCTTGCCTAGTCATTTGTGAAATTTCGAATCTGTCAGCGTCGACCCCACCTAAGATCTTGCAATCGTTCTCTTTCTTTCCAAGTTCAAAGACAAGAGTACGAAATTTAAACTGCTTGTTTGAGTTCGGTTTTGCTTTTTCTACGTGTGCATTAATATTGGTGTTTTAGTCAGAGTCGTCTAGTGTTATTGTACATAAGATACGAATCATATTTGAAAATGATGTTTACTGGAAAATTTTCATCTGATATTCTGAGACTTTTCAAGTTTAGTATTTTGGTTTAGGAGGAATCAAATGTATTATGTTATGTATTTTTATCCTGCGTTTACTTTTTATTTGTTAACAACAATAAGATGGGTACAAAATTCAATGGTCTGAATTTGACTAGTTTTTGTAAAATACTTAATAAATAATAAAAAATTCAAAAAAATGTAAAATTTGATCTGCAAGTACATTTTATTGTAGAGATCATGTTGAACGGTTTGGATCGACGATTTGGACTTTAAAAATGTAAAAAATAGTTGCGGTAACTTTGTTGTAACTAGATCCCTCCTCTAAAAAAAAAATATATATATATAGTATTCTATTGTAATCGAAAATATTAAATGAAGTTAGATATGTATGTTCAGTTTAAAATTTCAAATCAAGTTAAATATGTTTTGTTTCTCTTGCCTTGAGAGTAAAACAAGTCCAATATGCAATATATTTTACGTCCACGTCAATAATTTTGCTGCACAATGTAAATTTGAAAGACATATTTTTTAAAATTTGAGTCAAAATGATGAGTAAGATTAAAATGCATCACTGGTTTTGTGCTTCAATTATGCCCCCGTCTCTATTTTTATTTTTCAAAGTTCAAACAATCGATTTGAACTGCTCAGCATGATATCTATATTAAAATGTGCTCAAAAATTAAATTTTATAGTTTTTGAAATTTTTTTACTATTTATTTAGATATGTACACAAAAAAAAATTTGGATGGTTCATTGGACCCGGCCTACGGGCATTCTACCAAAAAAAAATGCTAACCAGTCCCCTACAAGCATCCATTTCCAATTTTCAGGTTTTAACATCTCAAATTTTTTTTTTTTAAAAAGAGTACGGTACAGTAAGGCGGAATGGAATTTCTTGATTATATCAATCGCGAAAATTAGAATCAGTGTTTTTGTTGGTCCAATTTTCTTTTAATAAACGATAATAATAATCTCTTCGTTTCTCTATATATGACAATTTTATGTTTATTTTTAATACATACATTTTCACAAATATATTCATAAATCGTAAGAGGTGGGCTACGGTGCTTTGAGAAGTAAAGAGGTTGTTTTTTACTTTTCATATTATTATTTTTAAAGTTTAAATAGCTGATTTGAATTGTTCAATATGATTTCAATATTGAAATGTGTTTGAGACCAAATTTTTTTATTTTTGGAAAAAATACTATATTTTTAGAATAAAAAATAATTGTTTTTTTTTAAAGCAATGATTTTCAAAAATTCAAAAATATAAAATTTGATTTCCAAGCACATCTTAATATGAAATCATATGAGCAAAACTAGGGTGTGATGTGCTCACCAAGAGGGATTGGTGAGCACACCTCCAAAAAGGCTATCAGATTGATTTCGAACTACGAATTCAAACCGTTGAAATTCATGTACTTTGTGAGTGATGCATGTACATGCAACAATTTTAAAGTTTCGAATTTATTTAGTACATGGTCAAGCGGTCAAAACAATGAACATTTTATAAGTTATTTTTTAAATTGTTTTATGTATTCATTTTTCATTATTGTTTTGACCGCTTGACCATGTACTAAATGAATTCGAAACTTTAAAATTTTTGTATGTACATGCATCACTCACGAAGTACATGAATTTCAAAGGTTTGGATTTGTAGTTCGAAATCAATCCGATAGTCTTTTGGAGGTGTACTCTCTAAACCCTCTTAGTGAGCACATCACACTCTAGTTTTGCTCAAATCATATTAAGCGGTTCAGATTCACTATCTAGATTTTGAAATCACAAAATACGTGAGGAAAATAAGATATGGACTTTACTTTTCAAAGTACGATAGCTCAGATGTAATATCATTGCAATAGACAATAATATTATAAATACTTAAATACAAAAAAGTTTATTCCTATTTATTTTGAAAAGGCTGGATGAGAAAAAAAAAACAAATTGGAAATGAAGACCAACAAGTAGGGGTGAAAACAGAGTGAATACGGAGCGGATAGTGGTAAAATCATATTCATATTTCTTTTTAATTTTTCGAACACATATTGGATATCAACCGGATACATATACGGATACGGATCGGATCAGATATTTATTAAAATAATATTAAAAAATATCAAAGTTCATAATAGTTATCTAATTTTAATGGTGAAGAACAATATTTTTTCATAATATATAGTAAAATATATGATATATATCTACTATTTCAATACCTATAATTAAAACGTAAGATCATATCAGTATCCATATCCACACAAATATTCAATTATCAAATATTCACGTCTAATTTTTCGAACACGGATTGAATACAAATAGTATATTATTCACACCGTTTTCACCCTTATAACTAGAGTAGAACTAGGGTGCTCCTAAGCTCACCAAGCCCTTCCGTGAGCGCGATTCTAAAACCTATCAAATTGACTTCAAACGACATTTCCAAACCGTTAGATGTTCAATCTATATTAAAATGTGCTTGGAGACCAAATTTTACATTTTTTGGAATTTTTTTACTATTTATTAAGATGGTTTGAAAATTGCTGTTTTCCAATGGTGCAGAATTTTAATAAAAACAGCGATTTTCAAACCATCTTAATAAATAGTAAAAAAATTCCAAAAAATGTAAAATTTGGTCTCCAAGCATATTTTAATATAGATTGAACATCTAACGGTTTGAAAATATCGTTTGAAGTCAATTCGATAGGTTTTAGAGTCGCGCTCACGAAGGACTTGGTGAGCTTAGGAGCACCCTAGTTCTACTCTAGTTATATAATAAAAACTGTACCTAGTCAAATAAAAGGAAGCATCATAATACATGAATAGGACTACACCCTTGTGCCGCCTTGTCATTTTCCTAGTGGATGCGAAGGGCTCAAGGACACATATCCCCAGAAAATGGGACCCGCATTTGATATTCGCTCTTCATGTGATAAGTGGGCCCCACCAATCATACAGTAGTTGCTCTTGTGCGCGTGTGGGCCATATTTCTGCTCTCTTCCAAAATTCTGCCCATACCAGTCTGAATTCAGATCCACTGCAACACCTGACCGTGTAGAATGAGATCTTAATCGTCCTTTTCTTTATTTGGCACGCATTTCAAAGCAGACACCCATATATTTTAAATAGATAGATACTAAATTGATTTTGATCACAGCTTTAATTTGGATTTTTTTTTAAAAACAGTAATTAAAATAATAAAAGTTAAAGAAACGGCATGATTACGGGGTTTGTTAGAAAAAGAGCAAAAACCGAATAGCCTATTCGGTGAAGGATTTTTTTTGCTTCACCGAATAGGCTATTCGGTTTACAGGGTAATTTCTTCAGTTTGCGGGGCAATTCGCCACAGAAAATTCATGAAATGGCTTAACCGAATAGCCTATTCGGTTTGGTGTTTTTTTGGGCTTAACCGAATAGGCTATTCGGTTTAGGTTTTTTTTTTTTTTTTTCTAAGATTAAGAAGAGCAAAATAAAGAAATCTAATACTGAAAATTTGATTTTTTTATTTAAATTATTTGACTTCTTTTGATATATAATGACATATTTATACTAAAATACGCTAAATTACTTGAAATTATGTTGAATTACACTATATTAAGTTTAATTACACTAAATTACATTATATTACGCTAAAATACGGCTAAATTACATATGAATAGGGACGATATCTTCACTGAAAAGGCGAAAAACGATGGCGAAACTTCAAACGGTCATAAAACGGCGCTCGAGTGTCCGATTTCAGCAAATGACCACTTTTCGGAAAGCTTGCGAAAATACGCATGCGTCCGTGCCTATGATGCTGGATTCCAAAATTCAGAATCGCCAAAAAACTAAGGGAAGAGCCTCAAAACTTGAGTTGAAGTTTCCGATTGAGATTTTCATTTCTATTATTCAATCCAAGTAGCTCAGTAAATTAGTTACATAATGAAATTGTAGAATACCAATTTTTACTATTTTCGGAATTTTTTTACTATTTTTTATGATTCGTGAAAGATGGCATAGAATCGGCCTATTTTAGCGTAATTTTTGTAGTTTAGCGTAATTAGCGGAGTTATTGTAATTTAGCGTAATTTAGTGTAATTAAACATAATTTATTGTAATACAATGTAATTCACATAATTTCAAGTAATTTAGTGTATTTTTTGTTGTTGCTAATTATAAATCAAAAGAAGTAATCTAACAAAAAATTTAAACAAAAAATTTAAATTTTTAGTGTTAGATTTCTTTATTTTGATCTTCTTAGTCTCTTAAAAAAAAAAAAAAAAAAAAACTCAAAACCGAATAGCCTATTCGGTTTACAATAAAAAATAAAAAATAATCTAAACCGAATTGGCTATTCGGTTTATGGGGTGTTACACGAGTAGTTACATAGTTCGGAGATTTGTTTCTGTGAAAATAGGGTAAACCGAATAGCCTATTTGGTGAAGCAAAAAAAAACCACTTAACCGAATAGGCTATTCGGTTTTTGCTCTTTTTCTAACAAACTCCGTAATCATGCCGTTTCTTTAACTTTTATTATTTTAATTACTGTTTTTAAAAAAAATCCCTTTAATTTGGCACGCATTTCAAAGCAGACACCCATATATTATAATTAGATACTGAATTGATTTTGATTGAACTGTTGAGTATTAATAATACGGTCAGGTACCTTGAGGGATACCCGCTCTACTAATCTCTCCTTTTTTTCTCTCGATCATTATTTGGAAAAGTATTGCCACTATGACCGGCGATAAGAGTGAATTCACATCCAGTGCAATATCTGAGGTGCAATAAGTAAATCCGACCGTTCTTTTAAGCTGGCACAAATCTTAAGACGGACTCGTATAGTTTTTTTACATACCAGATTGAATTTGGTTCGGTTGAAATTAAACGAACTGTCCGTTTACTTGTTGCACTCCTCCAATACCCAAAGGGAGACACTTGATAAGATGAGGGAGGCCGAAACTTTTAAATATACCCCTGCTAAAAAAATTAATAAACAAAAAAATCACAGATGTGTGAGAATTTCATATTTATCTGGGCCGCAACGTAAAATGACATCTCCATTCTTGAGGAGGTGCCATTTTACATTGCGGCCCACAAAAATAAAAAAATTCGGCCAAATAGTTGAATTACAATATATTTTGTTTAATACTTTTCAAAAATAGAAATAATATATAATAATTTGAATATGTTAGAAGAACATCAACAAAATAGATAAAACAACTTAAAATTTAGATGTACTAGAAGGACTCCGAAACATTTTTCATGCATGATTTTTTCCAGCTGTACAAAACATTAAACTATTTCGTAGTGTGTTACTGGAAAAAAAAAAATGTTTTGGATCTGAATTATTGATCTCGGTTCAAAAGTCACTTCTAGGTAAATAAATAAATTATCGTGATTCTTCTAGTACATTCAAATTGTAAGATACTCCATCTATTTTTGAAAAAAATTGATTTGACATTTCGTAATGATAGCAATTTTTTTTTTCAAATTAGATAGAGTTACTTAGAATTTGAATATACTAGAAGGACCACGATAATTTATTTATTTACTAGAAGTGAATTTTGAACCGGGATCAATAATTGAGATTCAAAGAATTTTTATTTGTTTCTAGTAACACACCAAGAAATAGTTTATTTTTTTTTACAGTTGGGAAAAATTTTGCCTGAAAAATATTTCGGAGTCCTTTTATTACTTCTAAATATTAAGTTGTTTTATCTTTTTTTTGTTTGATGATCTTTCTAACATATTCAAATTATAATTTGTTCTTTCTATTTTTTAAAAGTATTAAACAAATATATTACAAACAGTTGAATTGGCCGAATTTTTTCATTTTTGCGGAGCCCCAACGTGAAACGGTGGTCTCAAGAATGGAGCCACCATTTCATGTTGCAGCTCGGGTAAATGTGAAATTTTCACAAATCTGTTGTTTTTTTGTTTATTATTTTTTGATTGAGGGTATTTTAAAAAATTGGGGGAGGGCGGACAGCATGATAAAATTTATCTGGACCCCTATCACATTCAGTAATGAAGTTTGACAAAATTAAAATATGTTACATATAGATAAAACAAATAGATCCAGTTTAATATGATTAAGATTGTTTGATCATCAATCAGAAGTCAACAAATTAAAAATGTTGAATTTCAATTTGTTAGATACATGATTTATTTTTATATACAAATTTAATATACGGTTAATTTAACATAATGAACATTTCTATTGTGATTTTTTTTTTAAGTTTCATAAGCTCAAGTTAGTTGTTTCAGCTATCATATAAGTTTGTTATCAGTACTTTTTATCCTTATATATACATATAGACAAAAAAAGATAATTATAAAGAAATAAATTTCTCATTAATTAGATCATTAAAATTATTTAAAAAAAATAGCTCACCGAACTTTATTTCTTTAATAAGCCATTGAACTCTCAAATTGTTCATCAAATTATTCTGTTATGTTTTAATCAAAACTCATTAGATTTGTAAGTGTTATCTATGTCAATGAAAGATGTCTACATCCACAAATGGTTTGTCAACATTCAACAAAAAAGTTTGGTATATCATCATGCTTATCTTGTATTTAGATTGATCCATAACATTATAACATATTAAATTGGTGGCTTATGTGATGCATCAAAATTTGATGACCGATGTATTACAATAATTGTGCTATCGTTATAGGTAATTTATTTTAGAGGTCATCAAACTTTGCCTTCTTCTTAATTAAAAATAAAAACTTTGTCCTTTTTAATACTTTTTTGTCGAAATAAAGATGGGTCATGTTTGTTAATTTTATACATCTATGAGCAATTCTCCAACCGAATTTTAATCATGAACCACTCACCAGAGAAGTATCTTATCTTAGTGACTAGATTAAGAATTAGTTTCTCTTGTTTTATTTTTAACTATAAATTGATCTTTGAAATTTGCTGCTATTCATAAGTTCGTGAATTTTTAAGTAGTTTTAATTATAGCGAGGCTGGCTAAGTTCAAAATGATATGACTGTGATCTTAGTACTAACAATTCATTTTTGTGATTTTCAAAGTTAAAATAGTCGATATGAAGTGCCCAACATATTCTCCATATTAAAATGTACTTGGAGATCAAATTTTATAATTTTTTGGAATTTTTTTACTATTATTTATGGACTTTTAAAAATCAGTGTTTTTCATATTTTTTATTATGAAAAACAGAGATTTTAAAAAATTCATAAAAATTACTAAAATAGTTATAAAAAAAATGCAAAATTTGATTTCCAAGCACATTTTAATATGGAGAACACATTGATTACTTCAGATCAACTGTTTGAACTTTAAAATCGTAAAACGAATTGGTAGTATCAAGATCTTGGTCATATTACTTTGATCTTTGCCAACCTCAATTATAACCCTACATAATAACAAATAAATTACGTGCGGGCATAGATGTAGCTTGATAATATGAATATTTTTTTTTGCTGATGTGAATAATCTTTAGTTGAAGTGGCCATACCTTTTTGTTGATATATAACATGCTTTCGGGTAGATGTCAATGTTGATATTAACCCTCCATTTGCTTTTGAAAGGAAGTATAGCAAATATATTAAAATTCTATGTCTAAAAAAAAACAAATTAAATACAACGACTAATCAACCTTGTATTAAATATTGAAGCCCTACCAAGCGGATTTTTTTTAAAAACAGTAATTAAAATAATAAAAGTTAAAGAAACGACATGATTGCCGGGTTTGTTATAAAAACAGCAAAAACCGAATAGGCTATTCGGTTAAGTTTTTTTTTGCTTCACCGAATAGGCTATTCGGTTAAGCAGTCGGTTTTAACAGGGGTTGCGAGAACATGGCCACAAAAGATCCGTATTAGAGCTTAACCGAATAGGCTATTCGGTTTGCTGTTTTTTTGGGCTTAACCGAAATGCCTATTCGGTTTAGGTTTTTTTTTTTTTTTTTTTTAGAGACTAAGATTATTTGACTGAAAATAAAGAAATCTAATACTTGAATGTTTTCTTTAAATTATTTGAGTTCTTTTGATATATAATTAGCATATTTATACTAATTAAGTTAAATTATGTTGAATTACACTAAATTACATTACATTACGCTAAAATACGGTTAATTACGCTAAATTACATATGAATAGGGATGATATCTTCACTGAAAAGGTGAAAAACGACGGCGAAACTTCAAACGGTTATAAAACGGCGCTCGAGTGTCCGATTTCAGCAAATGACCACTTTTCGAAAAGCTTGCGAAAATGCGCATGCGTCCGTGCCCGCTATGCCGGATTTCAAAATTCAAAATCGCCAAAAAACAAAGGGAAGAGCCTCAAAACTTGAGTTGAAGTTTCCGATTAAGATTTTCATTTCTATCATTCAATCCAAGTAGCTCAGTAAATTAGTTACATAATGAACTTGCAGATTACCAATTTTTACTATTTTTGGAATGTTTTT
Source organism: Carex parvula (assembly GCA_025461045.1). Lineage (NCBI taxonomy): Eukaryota > Viridiplantae > Streptophyta > Magnoliopsida > Poales > Cyperaceae > Carex > Carex parvula. The sequence continues at coordinate 142,233 of JAJGRW010004591.1, read as the reverse complement.
ACTATTTTTTATGATTCATGAAAGATGGCACAGAATCGGTCTATTTTAGCGTAATTTACCGTATTTCAGCGTAATTAGCGAAGTTATTGTAATTTAGCGTAATTTAACGTAATTTAGTGTAATTCAACATAATTTATTGTAATATAGTGTAAATCAACATAATTTCTATTTAGTGTTTTTTTTATTTTTTTGCTAATTATAAATCAAAAGAAGTAATCTAACAAATAATTTAAATCAAATTTTCAGTCTTAAATTTGTTTATTTTGCTCTTCTTGGTGTTATATATATATATATATATATATATATATAAACCCTAAACCGAATAGCCTATTCGGTTTAGGCTAAAAAATCCCTAAACCGAATAGGCTATTCGGTTTAGGGGTGTTACACAGAAGACCGCATGCTACGGGTGTTTGTTTTTGTGAAAATTCGGTTTAACCGAATAGGCTATTCGGTGAAGCAAAGAAAAACCCCTTAACCGAATAGCCTATTCGGTTTTTACTGTTTTTATAACAAACCCCGCAATCATGTCGTTTCTTTAACTTTTATTATTTTAATTACTATTTTAAAAAAAAATCCCTACCAAGCAGTCCAAGAAGCTTCATTTTTTTCTGATTTTGAACCCACTATTATTTAGATCTTCTGCAATAATAACCATACAGATAATAATGTAGCGAGTAATAGTTTGACATGATGGGTTGGAACAAATTACATCGTGTTCTATAGGAAAATCATGCCGCAGAAAATCAACAAACAAGAAGAGCATGGCCCGCTTGTCTAGCCAGAGACCACGCTCTCTCGAGCCAACCAACAGTAGACAGCTCACAAAATCTTTTATTTTACTCTTTCGAATTTTTCTGCTACCATAGTTTGTGTTTCTTATGGGTAAAAGTGCGTAATTGATAACTTTTATCTATGCAACACAATAGCTACATTGACATTGCCACTTATTCCATATTAGATCTGACGGGAGGTTTACTTCATTACTTGCCTCTCCGTTTTTTAAATGAACCCTATGAAAATAAATAACTATAAATAACTGCTGACAATGGGTGCTCTGATATTTACCAGGTCAGATACTTGACTGGATCTGAATTCAGAAAATTCTCCAAGTTTATTATAAACAAAAGTATACAGCTGAAAGAAAAAAGAGAGGTGCTGCCTAAGGAAGAGTACATTATGATGAAAATAAAAAAGAAAGCTGTACTAATTGCTTAAGCGCGGAATCATTTTTCTTTCTTTTTACAACCAAAAATATTCTTCCTAGAGCTACAAGGCATGATAATGTCTGCTTCAAATAGAAGATAAGTACAAATTAAATCTAAGTTAAGATGTAACCACCCACGCCAAAACACATTGACAACGCATCTTATGAATGTGTATCAAAATTAGAAACAATACAAGCAATAGAAAAGATAAATTCACCCCAAGGTGATAACCCATGGCTAATAAAAAAAGGTTAAAAAGAAAAGAAAAGAAAAGAAATATTTATCCTAAAAGTAATTGATTGAAGGACATTGGCAAATTAAATATCAAAACAGAATAATGAATCCAAAGACAAAGGACAGTTTAATTTAATTCCAACAAGCGGCCTTGATTGTATTTGATCATCTTTTTCACTTTGTGAGGCATGCACACGGTGTCAAATTTAATTTAGAATAAACTGATAGTACAAGCATTTGTTTAAGGCGCATAAAAGCAAAAACCTACGACGTACACTTCCTTTGGGAAAAAAAATACATATATAACAGGATATGGATGGACCCCTACTTAAGAACGAAGCTTTAATTACAGTATTACATGTGATGATGTATGTACTCTGATTATATATAGCTTATATAGTTATATGTTATCTTAGTTTAACACAAGGCAAAAGGAGAAAAAAGAGCTTGGCATCTACCAGCTAAGCACAACAGGATATAAAGACCACTTTGTCCTTGCATGAGACCTTTTCCAACTAGATAATTAATTAATCATAAAATTGCACGTCTAGCTTCTTATGCATAGACAACCTAAAATGCCTTCCTTTGGCTTTTGAGCTAATCCATGGTGGCATCAGCTGACAGTCTGACACCTACGTACCCTTTTAATTGTAACTAACTTAATTGGTACGAAAAAAGAAAAAATTCAAATTGATTAATTTAATTGATACATAAAAAACGCCGAAAATCAAAATCGTAACTTGCTTATTTGAACAGAAAGATGATACGCTGATAAATAATGCCTGTGAACAACAATTTTTTTTCTTGACCTCTTAATTACTCTTTAGAAAAAGGAAAATTTTTTAGTGTACTCATACAAAATTTTAAAATAGCCAATTTCCCCATAAAACCACAGTAATATCCAATATCTCCATAAAAACTTAAAGTTCTTTCTTCTATACCCTTTTAATTATTTAACATTTTATTTAATTATTTTAAAACTCAAATTACCATGTCTATAAGATACACAATAAGATAAAACGTAACATTAGATCACTGAGAAAAATAGAGTTGCAGGCTTAGCACAATGGCACAAGATATGTCTCTTTAGTCTTTACCGAGAGACGCATGCTCGATTTTGAGAAAGGCCTCTGAAAGATGTCGGGAACCGGACCCTTTAATAATAAATAATAAATAAAGACCAAAGAGAAAATACATATACGATAAAAAAAGATATATTATTAGAGACTTAAGCAGGAGGGATGAGGTCAACTGACTGTCCTTTTTTTCGAATTTTTTGTATTTATATATAATTTTATATATAATTTAGAGTAAAATGTCATGGTGTTGTAAAATTGATCCATTCTCCGTAGAAAAAATGTATATAATTGATCTCATTTATATTTAACCTCCATAATTCGAAAATCTTGTGTCGTTCCTGTACATTTTTGCATCCACAAAATTTTCCGAACAGTGGTGTTGCATCGGAAAATAAATAGTTAAATAAAGAATCCTTTGACTTCGCTTGAGATCGAAAACCTCTTCAATTAAAGAATAATTAATGCAAATATACCTTTCATAGTTTCATACTAGCTAGACAGCTCAAACAGCATGGCGTCATAACGGACAAGTGCTCTTTTTAGAGGCCAATGTCATTGCCTCTAAGCAAGGTTTCATGTACTGTGATGCTGTCAGCCTGACAGGTGTAGACCGTGTAGTGCGATGTGTCTAAGTGTCTATGATATCTACGGTTGGTAACCAAAGTATTTGAAGGAATTAAAGATAACGATATTGACATGCATCAAAGATATTTATACTTTATATGATATGGATGGGAATGAGAAAAAATAGATGGATCTGAGAGAGCGAGATTTGTGTATTGTAATTAAGGAAACACAAGATGTCATTATGGAATCTGTTATATCAAAACGCGACTCCTAGATCTATTCTTTCATAACTACTTGGACCACATAAAAATAATATAATAAAGAGGCGTATTAGCCTGTAATAGATAAATTGATATCGAATGAAGATATTATTAACAGAGCTATTTTGTCTCCACACAACACACTATGATACATATTTTTTTTATTCTGTCTATATTAGCCGTGGCGTTGTATGAAATCATAATAGCTCTGTCAATATTTTACCCATCGATATCGTAACTAAAAGAAAGTTCGGTCAAGTTTTGTTCTTATTCTCATCTAATTCTTCGATTGTCGGAAATGAAAAATATTCAGTCTTGATCTGCATCAAGTATTGGGATCTACCCTTTTTCATGTTAATAGGCCAGTTAGGCCCATTTAGACCTCCCCAATTTTAAAAGCAACAAGTATAGTTAGGGCCTATTCGGATGTTCGGGTTTAAAACGGGATGGGATTTGATGGGGATGGGAACTCACTTTTGAAAAAGTGGAAACCCACGGGTATGAGTATGCATAGGATTAATTACGGGAATGTGTTGAATTGAGTGTTCGGTTGTACCGTGGGATTAGTTATGAGAAATTCTATTTTTCTTTCTAAAATATTTGATATGGAAAATTCAATACTCTTATAGCCGTTACAATATTAAATTTTGAATTTTCTTATAGCTGTTACCATATTAAATTGAGTAGTTACAACAGCTGACATGCATTCAATACATATATAGGCCCTACATATATTTTAAACGTGACATGCATTTATGATATAAATTAGAGATTGTAGTAGCATCAGGTTTAAATCTATTACCCCGCATGTCAGAAAATAACTTGAATGCTTCAAGATATAAATTATTGTGAGAATAGAGAGAAATAATAGAGTTCCATGAGATTGTGTCACAGGTCTCCATTTGATCAAACACCAGACAACAAAATTATGTGAAATCACTAGGCCAAAATAAATTAATAAAAGCAGTCAGCAGTAATTTCGAGTTTCAAGGACAGAAGAAACTATGGAGCAATGGAGGTTTTTATTCTCACCATGAATGCATTTATTATGAGGTGACAAATTGAAGCTTAAATTGAAGAAAAAACAAGTTCAAGAGGAGCAAAATAATCTAATCAATGAAGAAGCTCAAGCAGCTAGGGTTAACGATAGATGAAATAAATGAACATTTATACCTTCTCCAGTCATGATCGAAGTAAAATTGGTGCTAGCAACTCTCCCTGTCGAGTTTCTTGCACATCCGCTTCTTTCTACTCCGCTCCTGCTCTCGCTCGACTTTCCCGCGCACAATTTGTTTTCCCGCGAAGCTGAGATTGAGAAATAGCGGTCTAGGAGAGAGAAATAGTCATAGGCAGCTCACGATTTGGGAAAATGAAAATTTGGTCAGACTCAATTTTCGTTTTCCCACCATTTTACGTTGTTTGGAGAAAATTATGGGAACGAAGGAAGGAACGGCTTGGGAAGAAACTAAGCATCCGAACGGGTTTAGGATCTAAAAGGGAAATTACAGTGAAACCCATCATTTCCCATTTTGAACCCAAACATCCGAACAGGCCCTAGTGTTTGCGCTTGGGAATTTAATTCGCCTCGGGAAATTAATTGTGATGGGGGCATTTTTTTTTTATAAACCATAAAGAAAAGATAAAAAATAAAAAATTAACAAACCAACTTGATTAGTTCGGATTTTACAAAAATCATAAGTACTACGATGTCTATTCGGCACTAAACATTTTTTTGTGCTGGATCGAATAGTCATTTCGAAACAGCATTTGAGACACCCGCTCCGGAAAATCGATTTTCCATTCTGTGCCTAATAGGCTCTTCGGCCCATGTGTTTTTTGCCTCTGTACCAACTGAATTCACATCACCCCCGGTACCGTAATAGGAAATCTTTTACAATTACTTGATCTGGACCGTTCTTTTTAACTTGGCACGAATCTCAAAGCCCAATAATAGTGCCCCCTCTGTCAGCCCGAATCTCAAACCGGCTAGGAGTTCATCTCAAACCGTAAAGTGAAGGGAATCTTTACGGTACCGGGGAGGATATGGATCCTGTACCAACCACCCATCTCGGTCCCAATGCATTATATTAATGTGTTCAATTTAAATATGACACATGGCATACCATTTTGATATTTATTTATGAGTAAAGATGTTGTCCCCCGCACTCCAGTCCCCTAAATGTCCCCCCATTATAACTAACTTTGTCAATCATTAAACCACCTTGAAAAACGTGTAAAACGTGTAAAAGATGAGTCCAGTTTTTTCTTTAAATACTTGATATCTTAGGTATGAATACTTGATGAATTATATATGAATATTTGATATCTTAGGTATGAATACTTTCCATTTTGTATGAATACTTTCCATATATGTTGAATATTTGATGAGTCCAGTTTTTCTTTAAATACTTGATATCTTAGGTATGAATACTTGATGAATTATATATGAATATTTGATATCTTAGGTATGAATACTTTCCATATATGAATATTTGATACCTTGAAAAACGTGTAAAAGTATGTCATCATGGATCTCATTTGAAAGAGAAAATTGTGTAGAACACGTTCGTGGTTTTAGATTTGCAAAATTCCTCATAGATCGTCCCAAAAATTGGTTAGATTGAACGAAGAAAAAAAAAACCACCTTGAAAAACGTGTAAAAGATGAGTAGATATTGTGTCCAGTTTTTTTTTTAAATACTTGATATCTTAGGTATGAATACTTGATGAATTATATATGAATACTTGATGTCTTTCATTTTATATGTGAATTAATTTAATCAATGAATGTAACACTAGTGGTGTGATCCACGTGACTTTTTAGTTGTGGTCCCCCAATGCAGTCTGACAGTTACTGCCCCCGAAAAGTAATGATCCCCAGTTTGTATGTGAATTAATACTTGATATCTTAGGTATGAATACTTTCCATTTTGTATGTGAATTAATATATGTTGAATAGATGTCTGACAGTTGTACTTTGACCGTTAGGGGGACGTTTAGGGGACTGAATGGGGGGGACTGTTAGTCGATCCCATAAATAATACTTTTATAAGTTTTTGAATATCTTCTGAATATGACACATCTGCATCTCAGTCTCAAGTACTATTTTGGAATGTCTTCTGAATATTTAGATGAAATATTATTCCTTCTTACACAAATTTTGTAATTAGGAATAATAATCCAACTAAATATTGTTCTATCATCTATTAACTTTTTAAAATTTAGAAATATTATATTGGGTGATTTTTTAGTAAAATATTAATTAACATTTAAGTTGCATAAAATAATTTATTACTTATAAGGTGCATAATCTATTTATAATATTTTTTCTAAAATAAAACTATTACTAAAATTATCAAGTTATCAATAAATTGGGATCAGCTTCGTAAATTGTTGGACTTAGGTTTTCGTCCCATCTTCTAAAAAGGAAATAAAAGGTGAGAAGACATTCAAAAATAATAGAAGTATATAAATAAACAATATCAAAATGGTATGCCATGTGTCATATTTAAATTGACAGCTCAAATATATAGTATATATGCAGATGCACACATTAATACAAAGCATGTTGAATACCAGAATTCTAAGGTGTGCCGAAATATCTATCCGGCCCAGCAAAAAATTCAAGGTGGGCCGAAATGCCTATTCGGTCCAGCAAAAAATTAAAGGTGTTTCACGCAGGCCACACAATCCGATTGTGTCGAAATGCCTATTCGGTTCACACAAAAAAAAAAAATTAGTGCTAAATAGACATCTCGGTACTTATAATTTTTGTAAAAATCAAATCAATTAAGTTAATTTGTTAATTTTTTATTTTTTATTTATGGTTTATACAAAAAAAATTCGGGACATGATGTATTGATGTTGCAAATTTCATGACAATATTTTAAAACTTGCAGGCATGTATTAGAGCGTGCATGTTTCTTTAAGTAAGTCAATTTGGATCCGATATCCATCGGACTCAAAGTGAGCTAGATGGATTCTCTGACCGTCCGATCTGCTTTAAGATTCGTATCCACAACTTTCGCGTTTGCTTGAAAATTTATGTGCACGAATCTTAAAGCAGATCGGACGGTCCCAAAATCCATCGGACCCAAGCTGCTCTCTTCTTTAAGAGGTTATTTGATTTCCAAGTAGACGTTGTTTTAGGTGCACTGTTATATCATCGATATATGCTTCTTCTTCTTTTTCTTTTTTTCTTTTTCGTGTTTTAAATAAGCCTGTTTATAATTTGAAACATGTACCATTTTGAAGCAGAGACGTAGGAAGAGGGATTACTCGATAATGTTTACTTTTCCATATGAAACAAAAACTACACATACTGGCATTTCCTCGAAATGACATTATTTTTCCACTTCTCAAATATATTGTCGTGATTTTAGTTAGGAATAGGGATTATTAGATAATGACTATTTTGACAATAAATTTAAAAAAATAAATAAAATTTAAAACTAATATAGTATTTTATAGATACATTTTTAGACAAATAGATGTCTAACAATCAAATTTCATATAATTTAAGTATTACTCTGTTAATTTTGAACCATTTCGATTTTAAATCATTTGATGTTTGGTAAAAGATACATCACATATTATCATTCTTTTATAAAGATGATACATGGACACTATATATCATACTTATAATTTTAGATTCAAATTTAAACTTTATTTTTATAGATTGTCAAAATAAATAATTATCAAGTGATTTTTCTCTTTAATTAGCACTCAGTTGTTAATACAAATATGCTGGCAAATATATGATATACTCCATTTCTCAAATGTTAAATAAAAATCATCAAATGTGATATATATTATTTTTTTACGCACACATAAAAAATTATGACTTTCAAGCATTGTTTTTATATAAATTAATAAGTTACAAAAATCAATATTCAAAAATTACTAACATCAAAACATTTTTGCAAGTTTATTATAGCAATCAAAATAAAGTCGAAATATCATAATTTTTTACGTATTCACGAGAAAAATAATATAAATCATATTGAACAATAATATTTTGATATTTAAATTATTAAAAAAAATGAAAAAATAACGAAGATGGCATAAGAGTTGAGAGAAGACATTTAAATCCTCTTTTCATAACTTTGAGAATTCATATCAACTAAAGTAACTCAAATTTTGATTTAAATTATAGACCGTCAGATCTGCTTTGGCAATACATTCCTCGGACACAGATTATGTTTGTACGGTCCAGATGTAAACTCAAAATTTGAGTTACTTCTGAGGGATTCCTTCTTTTGAAACACACGTCGCACTGGAATTCCAAAATCTTCTCGGTAGGGTTTTCGAGAAAGTGTTTCCATCAACGTCATCGGCGGTCTCTTTTCTCCGACTGAGGTTCACTCTCCCTCCCCTTCCCTACTCACTAGTTCTACATCCTCTCAGGTAGCTAACCATCGCCTTGCAAATCTCAGCCGTTCTAACACCTTTCCGGTACCTTACTTGGCCTTGATGCATCTAGCCCTGATTTAGATCAATTTGTTCCAATTAGGCCTGTGAAATTAATTTTGTTGACCTGTTTTTGTGTAAATTAACCCGTATTATTTCTATTCGCTACCAGATTTACCCAATTTGCCATTCTATTTTTCAATCGACGTTAATTTAGTACTTGACGGCCTGAATGATTTAGTTGTGTCAGTGAGACTGATCTCAACAACATTTTCAATTTAATGTCTAATGAACCTCAATAATGGAAGCAGATTACTAATTGGGCAATGCAATATAGATCTGATTGTGCCAAAGTTTAGTCCTTGGTTTAAATTGCTCCTCGCAAGCTGTTAATTTTTTGTTCTTTTCTTGTTATAACTAGGATAAAAATATGAAAAAGGGGATACACCCACAAATGCAATGGGTCTCTTATGTTACCCAAAGTGGCCGGTTGATAAATATCATGATGACAAAGATTCATGATGTGGGGAAAGTTTACCATTTGCGGGCCAAGCGTCAGATGGCTCAGAACTGTTGGCCAAATTGCCAAATTCAACCGCCGGTATGGACTAGAACAGGATGAAGAGGCAAAACCAAAATAAATTTTCTTTTGTGAGAGTTTTCCTCTTCATGGTTAGATCCTTTTTAAATAATGAGTTTGTCTTTTAAGGGCTAAGCACTTCATTTGTTGTTGTTTTTTTATTTTGTTTTAGTTTTTATGTTGGTTGGATATAAGATAATTTGATGGATGAGAGCTTGATGTTGCTCATGTTTGCATTTCTGATATAGATTTTTGTACTATCTAGCTTGCTCAATTCTGGTTATCTTGCCAATTTTTTTGGTTAAGACTTGGTTCTCATAAGTAGCTAATCAGAAAAATTGCACTCTGAACAGTTATGCATAGTACCATAGCCTCACTCCTGGAAAGTTATATCATATACAGAATTCAAATTATCTAAACTGCATCAATCTAAGGGTAAAACACATTGGGTCTATCAATTTTAGAACTTATCTTTTGCCTTGTTGAATTCTCTGAACCAAAATTCTGACATGGAATCACCTCAACTTGATATTATTGGTGCCATAACCAAAATTATACTGAGATGGTACACACGCACCTTAATTATTATTTACATTGTGGTGAAGGTTTCTCCAATCTGTACTCTTTCTTTCCTTTATCTATATAGACATGAAAAAGATCACCATGTTATGTGTAGTTCATGTCACGTGCATGTTTGTTGTTTGTATTATTGTTAGTTGATAGGGGTATTCTTTTGTTCCTATACCTAATTTTGGGGCCAAATGTTGAGATTTCATATCCGGTGCAAGTATTATTATTACATCACATATGCTAACACACTTTTATTAGTACACAGTGTTTTATTTGCCAGTATTTATTTGATTGTGAAAAAAAAGCAGTGCAATATTAGCCGTGCCTATTTATGAATTGAAAAATATCAACCCCTCTTGCTTTTCGGAGAATAATAAAATTATCAATTATTTGGGGTAGTTATTTCAAGAAAAATCCATCTTTTTTTTAAATCCTTCTGTCTATTTTTTTCTCTCTTTTGTTTAAACAAGAAACAAAACAGCAAACAAAAACAACCAGAAATTCATCATCTTAGGCCAACAAGCTGTCAGACGGTTTGGGGGTTTTATTTTTCTGGTATTTGCTGATATGACCAGCTTTTTGCTGCTGGTTTTTACCTTTTTAACTGTTTCTGAGAAACTGTTTCTGGTATTCGCTGACCTGAGAGGAGCAGATTTTGGAGGCTCAGCCTTTGCTGATACTGTTTTTTTTTTTTGTTTCTGGTACTGATTAGAGCAAATACCAGTATGGGGGTTAGTATAAATATCAGTTTTAACAATATAAACACGAGATTTAATTACTTGCGAAAATAAGTTTCTTACTAATGAACACTAGTTCAATTACTTAAGAGACTATTTGGTATTTCAGTTTGTATAAACTTGTGTTTATCCTTGAACTGTCAGTTAACTTGAATTATTTGATATTTCAACTTATAGAGACGTGTTTATATTTATATTGTCTGATGTGTAAAATTAAATTTGTTTGATATCTCAACTTGTATAGTTATGTATTTATTCTAGTTTACGACCATATTTGCATGATAAATCCAGTAAAAAAAAGGGAACCAATGGCGAAATGCAGCCATCAAACATGAGAACGCAGAAATACTGCCGAGAAGAAGAACATAAGATTTTTGCATAATGAAATTAAAGTAATAGTATCTTAATTTTGGACTCATCTATTCGTATGTCTATCTACCAGACAACCAAAATATAGCAAAAAAAATCCGTTTCGTATCGGGCATCACATGATATTTGGATCGGAATAAAATTGATGAGTTATTTATGTGTCTCGTAACACATGCATTAATTTATTTGGGTTTAAATATATTTTATTTTATTTGTAAAATTAAAATAGTAAAATGAAAATTATTGTCAAGGAGTAGGGGTGAAAACAGTATGGATAATATCCGATTCGTATTCGAAAAATTAGATGTGGATATCCGATATCTGAATATCCGTGTGAATATGGATACTGATATGATTTTACGTTTCAATTATCCGTATTCGAATAGTAGATATATATCATATATTTTAATATATATTATGAAAAATATTGTTATTCACCATTAAAATTAGATAAATATTATAAACTTTGATATTTTTTATTATTATTTTAATAAATATACGATCCGATCCGTATCCGAAAAATTAAAAAAGAATATGGACATGGTTTTACCCCTATCCGCTCCGTATTCGCTCCTTTGTCACCCCTATCAAGGGGATCCATATCCTCCCCGGTACCGTAAAAGATTCCCTTCACTTTACGGTTTGAGATTAACTCCCAGCCGGTTTGGGATTCGAGCTGACGAGGGGTAGTATTATTGGGCTTTGAGATTCGTGCCAAGTTAAAAAGAACGGTCCAGATCAAGTAATTGTAAAAGATTCCCAATTACGGTACCGGGTGATGTGAATTCCCTATCAAGGGGTCTTGAATGTACTATATTTGAATTAAAAATTTAGACTTTTCAGTTGTCATCCAAATGCTATTCCTCTGAAATAATAGCATAATTGACTAGACCTAATAGCACCCCTGTTTATTGATGAGTTGATAAAGTTATCATTTTGGAAACGAAGGAAGAACTTGTTTTTTTATTATTTTGAAATAAAATATTTTTTTCCGCCCGTAAATAAAGAATCGGGTGGGTTTTCGAAAAATAGATAACACCGAAAAGTAGCTATGGCGTATTCTTGGAGATCCTACTTTTACAACGGAAAGTTTTTACGGTAAAAATAATTTGTTGATTATTTTTTTGTACTGGATTTTTCTTGCACCGGAATTTTTCTACAATGTAAGCAATATCTTCATGTTTACACCGTAACAATTTTATAATGTTATCTTTATTTCAAAAACTTACCCGACTCCAATAATATTTTCTTTCTTAATGAAAAAAATCAAGAACCCTACTCGTTTTATTATTTGTTCTATATATGTTAGTTAATAAAAGGATTCGAGTATCTTTATTTTATAACTTCAATGAAACAAAAAAATTAAATGAAAAAAAAAATGAAAAGGCATGAAAATTAGCAAACATAAATTTTCCGCATGAATGAATACAAACTTCTCAAACATATTAAATAAAGTCTTAAGTACAAATTTTGTACGCACGAAGATAAATTGGTCAGAAGTAATACTCGAGTATGAAAAAGGTGTTAATTACCAACCGTTATATCGATACATCTGAGATGCCTTTAATATATGTATATATAAAAGAATCTGGCTAATATGCTACGCGTAGCATAGAGGGCCTTCGTGCTACGGCTCAATATTTGAGTTTTCAAAATTCTAATGGTCTATATGAACCGTTCAACATGATCTTCATATGAATATGTATTTGCAAACCAAATTTTATATTTTTTAGAATTTTTTTACTATTTTTTTAGATAGGTAGAAAATCACTTGAGCCGTAGCACGGAGGCCCTCTATGATACGCGTAGCACCGTAGCCAACTCCTATATAAAATCCCTCTTTATCAGTAACATCTCTCCATCTCTTTTCTTTCATTCTTTTACTTCATTTTAATGTATCATAAATACTGTAATTTCTTTTTATTTATATACCAAGGGAAGAATACTGAAATAAAACTGATCACTTTGACAAATCTTTTTTCTCTTTTGACAAGCTTGATAATCTTTAAAAACTAAATTTAAATTTGAAAATCCAACATTATTGACATGATCTATATTATTTACATATCATATTTTTATAAATATAATGACATTTGGTGTATGTTTCACCATACGTCAAGTGAATTGAAATTTAATAGTTCCTGATACATCATAGAAAGTTGCATTAAATTTGATTGTTAGACTATATATATGTTCAATAATGTACCTATATATTTACTTTTTATTTTTAATTTATGTATTTTTTTTAAATTAATCATCAAAATTGTCAAAATAATTATTATCAAGTAATTTTTGCTGTATAATTTTTTTTTACATACTATTCAATTTTGCTTCTTTCACATGTAAATCACAAAAGAAAGGAGAAAGGAAGCAATTGATCGCACGGACACTACTATGGAATATTGGAGCACCTCTACAAACAGTAAAAGAGTACTAACGATATATTCTTTGTTAATTTACAATCTCTTGGTTGAATTAGTTGCAGCAAGAACGGCCAGCAATGGAACCAATTTGGGTCCGATGTCTATCGGACTCAAAGTGAGTTCGATAGGTTCGATGACCGTCCGATCTGCTTTAAAATTCACATCTGCAACTTTCATTTGCTTTAAAATTTGTGTGCACAAATTTTAAAGTAGATCGGACGGTGCCTAAACCCATCGGACTCAAGCGCACAAATTTTAAAGTAGATCGGACGGTGCCTAAACCCATCGGACCCAAGCTGTTCTCACTAGCAATACGTGCCAAACTGCCACTAGAGATGGTTGATAGTATCTAATTGTTTAATTCGGTGTTTGAGTTTTTGGGAGATAATAACTTGCTGATCCGTTACCTTTTTTCAACAATTTTTCTTCATTATCAAATATAAGTTTTAAAAATTATTTCCCAACGCGAAAAATTGACTTGAATCGGCCTAGATAACTACACCCAAGAGTCTCATCCTCTATGTATTCATCATATGATTTTCTGTAAATTTCAAATTACACAATTCTAATCATAATTAATACTCGACTCTAATCGAATGCTCACTTATTTGAACTAAAATATATATTTTTTTAATGAGAGAGTTAGAAGTCAAGTTACCCAATATTATTTTTCAAACCCTTGTTATTACAATAAAAAAAAATTTCTATCCAGATTTCTAACTCATAATCTCCCACATCAGATGACACATGCTTTTGACACTTGACTAATGACTGATTCTTTATTTGAACTAAAATATGTGCTTGTTTATTTTAATACAAATTAGTTGTTCACAAACCGTTGCACATTTTTACCAAATTCAAAATCCATTTTGATAACTGTCAATGTTGAGTTGAATATCCAAACTCATTACTCAGACTTCTCAAATAAACACTCATTTCATCTGGAATACAAACTTATTTGAATCAAAATAAACACTCATTTCACATTTGAAATTTTCAAAAGATTATGATGCAGATAAAAAAAAAAATATAAGTATCCAATAAAATATGTGTACACAAATTTAATATACAACTAGATAGTCAAAATGGCAGGAATACTGTTGTTAGTTATGGAAACAAATATGCTGAAATCCTCGGAAATTTTACAGATCTTGAAATTCTCAATTCAACCGTTTATATGTTTCGGATTCGTGCATAAAAAAATATCTATTTTGAAATTTGTGTATAAAAAAACTTAGATGATTGGATTTTGAATTTGAGGATTCATGAAATCTCCAGATTTGATTCCGTTAGTTATATATGCAGAGCCATAAAAGTAGGCCATCCCTACAACTCAGCGTGCACGAAATAAGGTGGGGTAAGTACAAGAATGGTTCATGGTCCCATGACATGAGGTCTCGAGGGTTTTTCCTCTGACACGCTGCCATGTTTCTTTGCACTAGCTAGGTATCATAAATTCTTTGTCAGCAAAAAAAAGTCATCAGAAACTGCTGTACTCACGTGGCACACAATTTTTGTAGCAAATGTAGATGCAAGTTAATGTGAAATAAGAGAGAAAATGCTGTTTATTAATGTATCAATGTTAGTATATCGATCGATATGCTAATGGATCAAATTTCGTTGTTTTATGTCTGAACATTTGATCCGATATGCTAACACTAATACATTAGCAAAACTCAAGCCTATAATATAAATCTAAAGAGAATATGAACCAGGTTATCAACAAAAAATAATGGAGAAAACAATTCTTCAAAAAATAAATATTTTAAGGAAGACTTAAATATTTTCATTTTTTTTAAACTACATTATGTTTTAATATTGAAATTTTTAATAATTCTATATTTGAAATACAAATATAAGAAATTAAACCTTTAACTATAATGTAAATACAAAGAGGATAAAAATCAAGTTGTGAAGAAAACATTATGCAGAAAACAATTCTCGCTAATAAATTTTGTCAGGAAGATTTAAATATTTTTATTTTATTTTATTAACCTCCATTGCGTCTTTATTTTTATAATTATATAAAAAAAGATTAGATTCGATTATCAAAATTAAACAACTCCGCCTGTGTAATTTCTGCAGTTTGTCCCAAGCTAGGATAAAAGAGGAGGGTCGTAATAGGCGTGGCGAGTTAATGATAGACCAATGGTTGAAAAACAATTATTTCTTCATGAAATGAAACCCATAGATAGATTATGATTGGATTTCATTTCTAACCTATCCTAACTTATTTGAGACTAAAAAATTAGTTGTTGTTGTATCAAAATTAAACCATTAAATAGATGTGAGATAAGATTACTTTTTATACGAACACAACAAAAAGTTACGATTATTTTTATTAGAATATGAAGAGTTTACAAAGGTACATCGATAGGGACACTTTTTAAATTTTTTTTGTTATTTGTTAAATTTCTCTCTCTCTATGGTATATAAGTTATTTTTTCATTCAAAGTCGATATATAAAAAATTATTAATATTTCATCTAACGTTAGAGTATCTACATTCATAAAATTAGAATAAAAATAACTGAAATAATTTTAAAGTTACTTTCAAAAGTACTACACTCATGCAAATAATTTTAATTGTTTTTAGCATTCTGAGTTTCTGACATTGAAAAGAAATTCTCAATGTCTCAAAATTAATTTTTAAGATGAATGAGCTAATATGAATTAATATATTTGCCAACATGACGTTTTAAATCATTGTTGAATTAGTAAAATTAGTAGCAAAGAAAATTTAAAACCGAAAAATTTAATGCAAAGGGGTTTTCAACCGGTTAGACCTAACAAAATAATCAAGATACTTTATTGAAGTGTTTTAGTAATCTGAATATTTTTAGTTTTTGAACCATTGTTGAAAAATTAATGAAGAAGGGGTCAGATCCAAAATTTAATATGCAATGGTCTTGAATCGGTTAACACATAATACTTTACTGTTCAGTTTAATATAAGTGATTGTTGAGTTAATAGACTTAAATATGCAAATAATATGAATAATCACTGGTTCTAATTGAATAAAACAATATAAGGTCATCGGCATTTAATTTAGTATGAATTAGTATTTAGATAATATAAATAATTTTGATAGATTTTTAACAAAATTATAACGTGTTTTGCAATTAGAACACAAGCAATTCAGAATCCGTAAATTCAAAATAAAATAGCAAACTGAATTTAAAACTTACAGTTTTGGAATGACGACATCATTAAGCGGAAGCGTAAATACTGATCATCAACGGTTTTCCTCAGACGTGATGATGGAGACCTTAGGCGTTTTTCTTTTACTTTTCTCTTTAATTTTTTATAGACGAAAATTTTCAGGAAAAATTGGGATCCGTCCAAATAAGAGAAGAGGTCTATTTAATAATTCTAAGGCAACCTTTGGGACCAGTATATTTAATAAATAAATAACAATCTGAATTTTTTAATCAAAAATTCAGATGCATTTTCATTAATTTCTATAAATAAAATTGGTGCACAATAATAACAAGACCACATAAGAAAATAAAACTAACAAATTTATCATAAACTGGTTAATTTTTATGATAGCAACAATAATACCGACACATTTTCGTTTCATTGTTTCCCACTAATTAATTACAATATACGAATACGATGATAGCACAATCAGACCAAACATAAAAGGTTGAAAACACTAAAAATGTGAGAGAAAATTAGAATCTCAATCGGTGGATAAAAGACAGAGAGAACATGGCATGGTTTATAAAGAGTTGCGATGACTTCATCCAAAAGTGCAAGCAAAGCAAGCATGTGAAATAAATCAAGCTACAGGTGGATGGATATCTGAGATGATATCCCTTGTTGGGGAATATAATTGAGGAGGGACCTTTTAGGCTTATCTTGTGCGATATCCTAGCCGGTAGCCCAATTAAAATAATTATGATCTCTATCTGAATTATATAAGGGCATATGTTCTAAGATTCGTGTCAGGTTAAAACAGAATGCATATCTCATTTTACACAGTAAGGTACCCTTTTAGTTGTTCAATCTGCATCAATCTTATTCTGCTCAAATTTTTCAAAGCGAGAATTTAATAAAGACACTTTTATGTGCGGATCTCGACAAAAGTTAACGGTTAGGATAAGAATAGCAAGTTCCTGTTATTCTTTTGGAATAACAATATATTTATTTCTCACAACCTCTATATCGAATTTCTATAGGAATTGGAGACAGTTTGATTAGTACTGGAATAAATTTAATCTGATGGTCGGTCCTAGTCGTCCAATTCATATTAAAATTCACACTAATAGTTATTAGATTCATATGGATCAAGCACGTACAAATCTTGATGCAGATTGAACAACTGCAATCAGATATCAGACCGTCCTCACTCTATTTATATAGCACTTTGGTGTTGGAAGCGAGAAATTTTTACTTGACATCAGACCAAAATTTGTTTGACATCGGACCTCTCCAGTGACACTTCGGCGTGTCGTGGGAATCACATGAATCTCAATGTGTATCAAACGGCTTAGATCGAACAAAAGCTGAATATTGGTCCGGCACCCATTAGAACCCCTCCTCTCTCCTTTGGTGCTGGTCAAAATACATAAAAAAGAAACCCTTTATTCTTTTCCAAACTTATAATATTTTGAGAATTGTTTAGTGTGGTTTTAAGACTTTGTTTTGTAATATTGTTTTTAGCTACTATGTTGGTCCTTGTGCTGTTATGTTTTCTTTTGTTTCTTAGATATTCCCTTGTTGCTTGACACCTTATGCAATTTAAATCACTAGTATAGTGACTTTGTTCACCTTTTGTATGAACTGGTTCTAATTAATGTTTCTAATGAAACACGTGGACACTCTCCACTTTTGTAAAAAAAAAAAAAAAACTAAGAACAAGTATTTCAACAACTGGGCAATGATATCATAATCAGATCAAATATACGAATATCCATGAGATATGTTGAAAAAGAAATGGTTTGAAATTGATAACACTTGATAGAGACATTCCAAGGGTAATTTATTTTAGTTGGTCGAAATGAGCATTCCTATGCTGCTATGCATATGCCTAACCATTTTCAATTTGTGTAGGCTAGGTTCTCTTGCAGAGATAACAATTGTAACTACTTGTGCAGTGTACTGTCGCTAAAATTAGGGGGAATTTCATGTGTATCCTCAAAAGTTTCAATATTACGTATTTATTCCTCCAAAATCATTAATCACATATTTATCTTTAAAATTGTAAAAACTCACATATTGGTTAATCTATCATATTTAACATTAACTTTCTTTTTATTCCTATTTACCCTTCTTTTATTTTGCCTTCTAAGACCGGTGTATTCATGTCTTTTTAAAAAGCGTCTAAACATGTTTTGGTCTCATTTCTATTTGCTCTTCTTCAAGTGGCTTCTATTTTCTCTTCTAAACACGTTGATTACATAACCATCATTCAGTAAAATCCATAGTACAATAACATAATAACACAAGAAAAATAATAACAGTAAATGACTGAATTAATTCCCATCTCTACCTGTTTTTTTTTGTACTTAGTCTTTTTTGTACTTATCGAGAATCATATTAAGCAATTATTGTCAACAAAAAAAGATTCAGTTTTTACTCAAGTAAACTTACATGAAAATAACAGTAAACTTACATGGCATTAGGAAGTGAATCCAAATCATAAAGCACAAACAATAAAGTAAAAAATAACAACAATTGTAGAAACATCAATTTCAGTTATTTAAACTTACACGGCATTTGGAGGCGATGAGGGAAGACGGGAAGAAATCTGTGATTTAGTGCATTTGGAGAGAGAGGCGGGAGGTTTGTCGTCTTGGAGAGAACTCAGAGAGACTAAAGATAGAGAAACAAAGGAAGGGTATAGTGGTCAATATATTATTAATTAATATTGTAAAATAAATTTTATAGTTTAAAAAATATTATATAATTATTTTTCTAGATATTTGATATATTATAAAGTTAGATTGGATAAATAAGTGAATTTTTATAATTTTTAAATATAAATATGTAATTACTGATTTTTAAGGAATAAATACGTAATAGTAAAACTTTTGAGGGATTAGATGACATTCGTTGTTAAAATTAAGCACAGTGAATTGTACAAACGGATGGAGTTCGGATTCTTCAAGTCCAAATAGTTTAACAGAGCAGTTTTGGCTTCATGCAGTCAAGAATCATATACAGTGCTGCTGTTTTAATTTTATAATTTATACGCTGCATGAGGCAAAAACTACTCTGTTAATATCTTTACCATTCTCCAATACAGTTGTTGGCTCTTGGCAGTTCAAATGTAGGAAAACAAATCTTTTTGTGGCAGATATGGTCTGTCATATTGTGTGGCGGGTCATTGAGATCGAAAAATGATGCACACTTACATATGGATATGCATGATATCAACAATTATGCATGTATAAATTATGTACGGACGCGCTTGGGGATTCATAGTTTTTTTAGAAATAAGAGTTTTGACTCCAAATTAGTTATTATAAAAATGATGGTAGCTCGCTACAATAATTGCATGCTGGTTGTCCTATCAAAATCGGACAATACATATGAGATTTAGAAATACTTTTATCTTCCCCAAAATATCAAGGTATAATTTAAAGAGAAGAAATCTAATACCAATGCCAAATGGTTTTAAAATATTTAAGTTCTTATGATCTGTCTAGGTTGACCGATAATTGTATATTTGTATCACATTTTATGGTAGTAAGAGCATCTACAGCAGTGCAATTGAAAAGCAATTAATTACAGCTGTTGTCAAGATAGTTACAGCTGTTGTCATTTTTAATTTTAAAGGTGCTGCATCGATAAATAGATGTTTTGACTAATTAGAGAAGGATAGCCAATAGAAAATAGACAGCAAATAGAAATAAACAGCGAATAGATGATTTCCCTTGGGTTGCGCAGTTAGAAATAGATGTTTTGGCCAGCTTGGCAATTAGAAAGCGTTTACTTTTAAAGCAAATTTGCTAATTTAGCAATTATCTTACATCCGAGCAATTTGAATAAAACTTGTCACATCAGATTAGCAATTGAAAAAACAACTGCAATGTAGATGCTCTAAGACGCGGATTCGTATAAATCTAATTTTCATGCTAATCTAATAAAGTTGTCAATGTAAGAAATAAGTTATGTAACATGGATATAGAGTTATAGACACATATCTAGCAAAACATGATACTAGATGATTTAATCCATCCTTTTTAATATTTTAGATACAAGCCTATGCGTAGCCGTCACCATTACATAGGAAAATGTTGAAATCGATTTATAATAAATAAAATTTTAAATGAAGAAATTTAAATAATTTTTTTACCGTTCGTGAAATAATTTAAAACTTGTAAAGGTTCGTATTTGGTAATATTTGATGTAGTAATAAAATGACATTAATAAAGCCCGTTTGATTTGTTGCAAGGAAAAATACGATAGAATGAAAGAAATCTTCATATTGTTTATTGTTTGTCTTTTAGAGTGTGAAATGTAAACAAACCTGCTCTCTATTCTATATTATCACCTGATTATATTTTTTTCCTTGATAATTTATTTTGAATGTATCATCGTACTTGAATGTCAGATTGCAACTTCACAAGAAACCAGGATGCGAGATTTATGGCGTGATGCACTCCAGGTTCGAATAATTTTGTCTGAGAATAAAATTGAAACAAAGCCAAAGAATAATAGCTTTATTTTTGTCACGGTATATCCTAGAGTCAACTAATGCAATCAAATGAAACATATATTCTCTCGTAACAACACGGTTTACACACCTAACTAGGTACATGATTAAACAGTACAATACCGGAAATGTTACAGCGTTATTTCCTTTCCAAAGAAGTACAAGTTTGAAATTTAGCATTAATTATTATGAGAAAAATAGAGGTTTGAGTATTTTAAATTCTAATGTTTTTTATTTGAATCTGCAATATTTCACGTTGAGAAAATTGTCTTTTTCTCACTAACAGGACGGATCTATTCATATTGAATGGAGGCCAATTGACTTTCAATTTTTTATTTTATTTTGATATTTATGTAATATTTTATATATAATTCAAAAGAAAATATCATAGGTACTGTATAATTGATACCATTCTCAGTATGAAAATTTTGTATGATTGATCTTTAATATATTTTTGGCTCCCATAATTCAAAAGTCCGACTATTCTCCTTGCCACTAAATTAAAGACTAGTTCTTTTAAACGGCTAATAAACTTGATTTAATTTTTGAGGTTAGCTAACCATCATTCATTATTTTAGGCTAAATTATGTTTGGTTGATCACATTCTTTTATATTAAAAATATTGTGATATAGAATGCAAAAAATATAACTCTGCAAATATATTAGAATCATCCTTTATATCCATAAAAATATACAATTCTTGTCTCTATTTTCACAGCAATATATACATAGTATATCATATATAATTTTATACTATTACCAAAAAAAAATCCAAAATAGTGTTATAATTAGTGCTACATAAATGACGACTTTGAAATACTTTTTTAATTTGGTGATTTTTACTAGGGGTGTTCATCAATTCGGTTCGGTTGAAATCGACTGAACTAGGCAAACCAAAGTAATAATTTGGTTTCTAAAATAGAACCGAACCGAACCGATTTAGCATTGCAACCAAATAGAACCGAACCAAAGTTTTATTTCGGTTTGTTCGGTTCAAACCAAAATATATTAAATTTTTTATTTAAAGCAATTGATTTATAATAAACTAAAGTATATTAAGAAATAAACCAAAGTATTTAAAGCAATTGATTAAGAAATAAATCGGGGTATTAAGAAATAAACCGGGACGGTCCGGACCAAATTCATAATATATAAAAGTTCGGTCGGTTCGGTTATTTCAATTTTTAAAATTTTCAAATCGAACTGAACCGAAATTATAATTCGGTTTTAAAAAGCAAACCAAACCGAACTATTAAACCGAACAACCGAACCGTTTGATCCAAACTAATTCTCAAAACCGACTAAACCGGATCCAATGAACACCCCTAGTTTTTACAGGTGGCATTAGATGTGATCGTGCTTTGTTCTTTTGGACAGCTAATGGAATAATATGACGTACCCTCTATTGTTTGTTATATTGGAACACAAGAATTTATTGTTTTTTCCAAATATTTAATAGTTCTCTTGGAGCTATTATTGTCATCTCACATAAATTTTAATAAATTGTTTTTTTTTTATGAAAAATATAAGGGTTTAATTTCCGCAATATATACACAAGAATTGAATGTTGGATTAAAAAGCTCCAATTTTACAGAAAATTCCAAAATTAAAATATGCTAAAAAATTTGACATGGGAAAGACGTGCATGGTGCATGCATGTAATGCATAATTTATTCATTCATGTGATAAATAAAATTGTGAAAAGTCTAAGGACCGCTGCTTCCCTGAAATCATATCGTCTTTAACTTAACTTTTGAGTTTATGCAGAATAAATTCGGACCGTTTGATTTGTATTGACACGAATATTAAGAAGTCCAGTACATAAATGCTTGAGCCGGATTATCTCAAATTCTGATCCAACGGTCAAGATTCTAAATTCAAAATCTGAGGTAATGCAGAGGAAACAGACTTTGCTTCCATAGCCAGCCCATAGCACCCACGTGCCGTTTATGTTAATTTAATGTGGTAGGAAATAAATACACAATTGTAATTATGCACGATTGAAGATATATAGATCAGGTTCTTTTTTAAGTTATAATTAATCCTTAATGTATAGCTTCGATCTAATCTTACCCAGTACAGTACTATACTAAATGTTTGTTTTATCAAATTATCAATTGATGCATGCACTTCAAATTACATAGTTGCGACTTCATGCTATTATTAATTCAAATTGAGATTATTATTGATTGTTATCACTATGAATCATTAGGACTGAGATTATTGCTATCATCATTGAATCAAATTAGTAATTGAAATTATAAGGTAGGCAGGCTGTGCATGTCAGGTCGCACTCACCTGGGCTGGGCAGGGAAAATGAAGGAGGAATTAAAATATACAACTAGCTTGTTGTTACTATCAGGATTCTTTCTGTCAGTTACTTAAAATAAATGAAATTGTTTCTTCTTATTTTCCTTCTAAAACTGTTAACTAATCCCCTCAATTTTGTAACACAAAATTTTCCAAATAAGCAAAAGCACAAAATGGGGATTAATTCAACTATACTGGGTAATTTTTGTAACAGAGTAGTTTTGGCTTCATACAACACACGGACTATAGAATCAAAACAACATTACATATAGATTGGTGCTGCATGAAGCAAAAACTACTCTGTTAATATAGTTACCCACTGTAAGGGGCCGACAAATGAGGTAAAGGGTCTTATTTCTAAGACCATTAATCTAATTAAACTATCTAATCACTCCCCTAATAGCGTATTATGCAGAAAAAGTTTAAGCTTTGCAACTAATTAAACCTAGATTTGAAATTTGCATCTCCTTCCTCCAAAAAAAAAAAAAAAATGAGCAATTTTTGTGCTGATATCCAAAAATAGGAGGCGCCAAATTCCAGGTCAGCCTGATATCATATTTTATATCGTTATCGTAAAACACAATATAACGGTCCTGTCTCATTTTTATTAATTCAAAGATATTTTTTATAACAAATGTGATTTATGATTGCATGATTTTTCAAACACTAGCACGGTTCTTTAAAAAAAATCAAATAGCAAGGAAAGAGCTACGGTTCCTTAAAAATTTATTACCGAATGTGGAAGAATAGAAATTAAAAGAACCATAATAATGCTAGATTTTTTTACAAAAAATCTCCAAATAATATGTAATAACATTGCAATCGTACTATTTATATACAAATAAATATCTAGATTACTAAAAATTAAAAAATACATCCGTTCTATGGGACAATTAGATCGTAATGGTTAAATTTCGCAAGTATTAATTGTCTTTAACAGAAAATAACTTAATTGCATGCCGATTTTTTTTGTTACCATCTTCTAACACCTTATTTGGATGGAGAGTAGATGAAGGAAGGGAATGAAAAGAAAAGAAAATTTTCCGTTGAATTGTGTTTGTGTGATGTGTGAAATGAATGTAAATGTTTTAATGTTTTATTTAATTAATAATAAGAAAATTATTATAATAGTATTACTCGTTATGTATCCATTACCGTTTCGTTATCCGACAACCATAACGGGTAATGGTAGGGTACGGATAAGATTATTTTGTAGCGAGTAAGAGTAGGGTACGAGTATGAAAATGCTTCCATCCGACCCTTATCATACCCGTTGACACCCCTAGGCGCAGATTAAATCAACGCTCCAATAAAAACAACACAAAAAATTGCAGTTTTTTACTATTTCTTTCTAAAAGCAGTGTAGATTTAATATGGGTTCTTTCCCTGAATGGGGTGTATATTATATTATATATGTCTCTGATAAAAATATAATTTTTACAAAAACCTTATCAACTCTGTTTATTGTTAAGAACTTGTCTTTGGTCTAGTGACAAATGCACATGACTTCTATGTGAGAGGTTATGAGTTCGAAACCCACAAAATAAAAAAAATTCTCTATATTAATACATAAAAGTTTGAAATGTGTTGGATGGCTTGACCCTAACCCATATTTCAAAAAACTCTGTTTATTATTTTGAGAAAATAATTATAATTGTATGAACACCTGTAAGCAGTGGCGGATCATAGGCATGCCTGGGGGGTGCTAAGCCACCCCAAGGTTTGAACTTTTTTTTATTACTAAGTATATAAAAACAATATTATATGGTTTATTTTACGTGTATAAGCCCTCTAATAATAATATACAAAGTTATAAGGCTTCAATGTAAAGTTTAAAAAACAAAATTAGATATGAATATTATGTTTTTAGTTTGATTTTGATACACTTTGTTGGTGTTAGTTATTTATTGTATCATTTTGTGAAATCAAATAGTGAAGGATCTTCTTATCTTGTGTTATATTGTGTTATGTATTTTTTTATTAAAAAAATTAATGATATCATTTTAGCCTCCTATACTCAAATTTTGGTTCCGTCCCTGCCTGTAAGATTGTGAATATCCCCAAGATACCTGATCATGTAAAATACTTGAGGCCGGACCAAAATTAATTTGATAACTATTTAAAATAAAAAAATCTGAAAATTCGTGTCAGATCAAAACGGACGAATCAGATCTCATTCTACACGGTCAGGTGAAGCACTGGAGCTGAATTCCACCTGTCATAGCCTCATAGGCTCCACGCCAACTGTCACATGGTTCTGCAACGTGGAAGGCAGATATCCGCCACAAAGAATCTACGACTATCAAAGGAATTGACCATTGAATTAAAAAGAAAAGAAAAGATGATTAAAACCCAAGCAATCTCTAGTGGCAGTGAGAGAAGTCTCTCTCAAAAGGAAGAATGGCGAGAGAACGAAAGAGGGTGGCGCGGGAGCGCGAATAAAGCTAATTTCCATTTTGAAAAAAACAAAATTAACACAGTTTTCTGATTTCTCTCACTATTAAGTATTAAATCAATATACCAATTTGGAAGTTTTATCTGGCCATCTCTTCTCCGAGTAATACCCATTTTCTCTCAAACAGGTAATAATTTATTTCCTGGATTTGTAAAAGTAAACCTCGTTATTTATTATCTTTCGTTTGATCTAGTCATTCTTGTGTTTTACTCCATCTCTCTTTTACTGTTTCAAAGCCACCTTTCCTCAATTTTTGATGTTTGACTCAGAGAGGTGCCTCCTCTTGTCCCTCTTTCCTTTCTTCCAATTCACCATATAGTGGCTCGAGTTCAGATTTAGAGCGATCTTTCGTGCCCTTTATTGGTATTTCTTCATCTGAGTATTTCTGATCTTTGTTGTTTTTAGTTCTCATCTTTCGGTGGTATGAACTCGTCACATTTCGTTCGATTGTTGTATCCCTCTCGATTCATGTTCTTTTAGATTATCTAACAAAAACAAATCGATTTTCCTTTTTTATTATTTTAGTTTCTTTCTCTGAAGGGCTTTGATTTAGTGGAAGGTGGGAGAACTCTTATCAATGAATGGTGGAGAATCAGAAATGGTGAACTGGACATCGTATTAGATCGCTAAAATGGAGAGGAGAAGCTGGCTATGGCGTAAGAAATCTTCAGAAAAAAGTTATGGAGAAACCGAGAGCACTGGCTCAGCTTCGTCCCCTTCTCTTTCTGAAAGATGTTCTGATGAACAGGTATTTCATTTCTGTAGTTCTTAATTGAAATCTTTGAGTTGTAGGTACAGTAGATTGCATATTGTTTGTATATTTAGCTCTAGTAGAGAGTTGCCTTGCCTGATTTTCTTTTTTGGGTGAAAAGATTTTGTTTGTTTGTTTGTTTTTTGAGATAACATTCCAACTTTAATGGACCAAAAGTTGGTTATGGAGAAGGTTTTGTTTGTTAAGCTTTAATGAAGATATTAATTAAAACTAGCAACAATTAGAAAGTCTTGTGACAGAATGTTTCTTTTGCAAGACATTTCGATTCTAATTTGAATATGCATTTGCATTTTAGTTTAGAACTGTTTTTGATATATTTAATCAGTGTTTATAGTTTCAGTCTGGTGGTTAAAATTTTGCTGTAATCATTTGTTGTATTATAGTGTTGCATGACCAATTGATGAAGCATAGTTTTTGTTAAGTTTTTTAAATCTTTTTAAGTACTATCCTTGTATATCTCACTGTTATCATATAAGATGATTGTTATTGGTCCAGAACTGTAACTTATTGTATCGATATGGGTTAGGTTGTTTTGGTCCCTAGTTTTTTTTTGAAGGTCGGCAGATAGCCGCCAACGAATTTTATAATGAAAAAAAAAAAATGTTTATTACAGAGCTACTCAAGAAAATAAAGTAAAAGAAAAGAACCCTCACTCTCTATGTACATGGGTTTTGGTCCCTAGTTGCATGACAATACTATGTAGTTTCTCACACCAACCTGAAGAGTTGGTGTACCTCTCTTGCTCTCTATAAATTTCTTGGTACCTAAAGATTCTGATTTTTCCATGGTCTTAATTGATTTCCATTTTCTCCTTAACAATACATGATTGCTCTCTCCACCTATTTACCTTCTGTTAATAAGTGGTAGCAAACAAACTTAATTGTTAAAAGAAAAAAAGGTCTCCTTAATATTGCAATCCTTAATTAATCTGTCTTTTAAATGCATTACAATGCACGCTTAGCTAATCTATTAGTCTAATAATAAGTTATCAATAAATAATTTTCTGATTACTGTACAGGAGGTACAAAAGGGTTCGCCAAATCACCAATCACCTGACATAACATCCAACATTGAATCCAAATTGCCTGAAACGTTGTCCAAAAGTAATTCTGAGGAAAACAAGGATGAAACTGTAAAAATTCTCAGTGAGAAGCTATCTGCTGCGATTCTTGACCTAAATGTGAAAGATGACACAGTGAAGCAGCATGCCAAAGTAGCCGAAGAAGCCGTTCTTGGTACACTTCCATCAAAAAATTAAAAAGACCATAATTGTTACATGTTGTTTATTGCTGATAGTGCTACATTACTGGTAGGGACCACTGATACAATACTAAACTTAACCCATGTTTTGGTTCAATACTAAAGTACATGTACCAGTATAGTTACACAAATATGAATCATATGATGACTTATCCATTTTCAAATCAATTACTAAACTTACACAAAACCCAAAACTATTGTGGTTGTAATTTTTTAGGGGCAAAATTATGATATATGACTGGGTACATTATTTCTGTTTAATGGAGTTTACCCTTATTTGTCAGTAAAAGGACCATCGAACAAATTTATTATTGGTTCCCACCAAAATCACATAATAAAAAATGACAAAACATCTAAACTGCACCTGTCATATAATCTTTTTACTAGAATACTAGATGAAATGCTTCAATTATGTGCTAGGTTGGGAAAGAGCAGAGGAAGAGATTGTAGGTTTGAAAGCACAGTTGGATTCTGCAAATCAGAGAAACTCTGAATTAGATGACAGAATACATCACCTAGATGGTGCTTTAAAGGAGTGTGTAAGAGAGCTACGGCAAGCGAGGTCAGATCAAGAAAGGAAGCTGGAAGAAGCCCTTTCCCAGCAATCCTGCAAGTGGGAATCAGACAAATCAGATCTTGAGTTACAGGTAGCTGACTATTTGTAGTTGTTTCAGTTAGTTGGAATGGGATTACAGGTGTATGGGTTTTGTTTTTTTAGACCATACTGGCTGAGTTACAGGTAACTGATTATTAGACCATACTGGCTGAGTTGTTCTGCTATTCTTGGTCTCAATTCGACACAATTATAATTTATTAGTGAAACCTAATTGTTTCCTTTTTTATTTTTATTATTATTACTATGAAAAATAGGTCACTGAGCTCCGAGCAAAGCTTGAAGCTCAAGCCGAGAACACTTCTCCAAGAAATACCACTTCAACAAATCAAGAATCAAATTCAAAAATTGTTTCCCTTGAGAAGGAGATATCCAGTCTGACGTCAGAACTCCACTCACGCACTCTAGAGAAAGAATTTAGCATAAAAGCAGCAGAAAAGGCTAGTAAACAGAGGCTAGAGAGCCTTAAAAAGGTTGCCAAATTAGAACAAGAGTGTCGCAAGCTGCGTGTAAAAGCACATAAACCCCACTCTCCTCTCCAGAGAGTGGCTTCACGTAACTCAACTTACGCAGAATCTATAGCTGACAGCCAATCAGATAATGAGACGAGCTGCTCTGACTCGTGGGCCACAGCTCTCTTGACAGAGCTCGATCAATTTAAAATAAATGAGAAAGTTGGAGTTGTGAGAAGTATCAGCACTTCACTCGATGCATCCTTGTTGGATGATTTTTCTGAAATGGAGAGGATGGTTGCTAGTGATGAATTCAGAAATAAAGGTGAGGAAATGGATAAGGTGGGGATAGAGAACGCATTCAATGAGGTGAAAAGGCAATTGGAGGACACACAAGTGAAGTTGAAAGCAATGGAGCAAAAATCAGCCGAGTTGCAGAAGACTCTGAATTCAGTAAATGGGGAGAAGTGTACTCTTGAGATGGAACTAGAGTCACTTGAGGTTAAGAAGGGGGAAGTGGAGTTACACCTCGAAAGGGCAAAGTTGGAATCGAAAGATTTGAAAGCTGAAAGAAATGAGATGGAATCACAATTAAAATCAACTCGTGGTGAAAATTCCAAATTCAGAGAAAAGGTGAAAATTCTACAAAGGGAAATTGATCATGAGAAGGCATTATCTAAAGAAATGAAAGCCAAGTTACCGAAAATTGAGTTGATGGAAGTGGAGAAACGTAAACTTGAATCACAACTTCTCATGCTGCGGAAGGAGATTGCCACCTGGCGAGAAAAGACACGGTTACTTGATGAAACATTAGAAAAGGAGAGGGGCTTGTCAGAAGAACTGAAACTCAAGTTGCAAGAAATGGAGGCGGCACAACTGGAGAAGCGCGATCTCCAGTTTCAGTTTTTGTCATCTAAAGAGGAGGTTGGAGTTTTAAGAGAGAATGTAAGCTCCTTGCAAAAGAGGAGCACTGAAAATGAGGCAAAACTGCAGGGAGAAGTTCAATTGCTTGAAGAAACCCTAGAAAAGGAGAGAGAATTGTATAAAGAACTCTTAACCAAGTACAAGAGCATGGAAATTGAAGAGAAAAAGAGAAATAAACTAATGGAAAAGGTTGCTTCGTTAGAGAAAAAAATAGAAGAAGAGAAGAAGGTTTCTCTAGTATATGCTGAGGGCCTAGAAGCTTCAGAAACAAAGAGAAATAAATTGGCAGCACAATATGAGATCACTTGTAGAGAAATTGAAGAATTGCGTGTAAAACTTGGTACTCTAGAGAAAGAGGTAACCAACGAGAGAGGGGTTGCAATTGAACTTACTGTTAAGTGTAAGAAGCTGGAAAAAGAGTTGGATGGGATTAAGGAGGAAGGTCGTGTTAAAGAGCCTACCGATAGCAAAAAATTTAAGGTTACTCAGGTGAATTTTCTCTCTTTTTTCATGAAAACTGTTGAGTTCCATACTGATAGAAGTAGCTTCTGATGCAACTAAGCAACTTGTGATAATCAGAAAAGGGCATGTTCATTTTTAGCTTATGTGCATTTTATTTATGTTAAACTAAAATTTGTGTCATCTCTTTCAGGAAAAGGAGCGTGTCTTGGCTGCAGGAAAACTAGCTGAATGTCAAAAAACAATTGATTCTATTAGCCAGCAGTTGAAATCCTTGTCAAATTTGGATGATTTTGGTCTTGAAATCGAAAATGCTGGAATAGTAAAAGATGAAATTGATAAAGATACGAATTTGTTTCTTCATTCAGCCTACTCCGAAAAATTAACCGTTTGACTTTTTACGTTAAAGAAATGAACATATACGGGTTGTTAATAATGTGAATCAAGGAATTATCAATTGTAATATAAACTTTTGTTACATCCTTTTTCACATTTTTTATGTTATGCCTTGTGCATAGCCTCGGTTGGATCAAGTGCAAACTATGTTTTCAGGCTTTATATAAAGTTTTACATGAGTGCTTTTAGAAGGGATTAATCCTTTGTAATTATCCGGCTAGTATAATATTGGTGTCATTTCAGTCTAAATACCACCACATCATAAGCTATATGATCTACTTTAGTAATAAATAAAGCAATCACAATTCAAACAAGTACAAAGATTAAAATTAGTTAAACAAACACAACATAATTATACAAGAAATTAATTGAACAAGCATAATTAAACTAGCAACACTTAAATTTAATAGATTAAGCTAATATTAGTTAAGTTTCTATTATGATGTTTAATTTTAGCATTAAATCTTCTATAAAAAAAAAAAAAAAATTAACATTCTAATAAATTACTCATACATTTTCCGAACACTTATATTCTAAAAATTTTCATAGGTTAAATGACTTATTAGCCATTCATAAATTGAAATTCTCATTGCATCCTTCTCTGGTTCGTTCGCCTTCTTTCCTTTCCACCGCTTCTCTCCAAGTCCTTTCTCGCCTCCTCTGCGCTCCCTTCGTCTCTTCCTCTCCTCTTCTTCAAGGTTCTCTCTCAACTCAGACCACCTCCGTACAAGGTTGCGCCTTGAGTTTTTATACTTGCCTAAAACTCTTTTAACTGTTGGTATTATTCGCCTTTTAGAATTGATTCTAAATAATTTGCCTTTTCCATATCCAAGTGGGACACACAAGTAGAAAAAAAGAGAGGAAAAACTTTGGAAAATAAAGGTTTTGAGGATATAAACATTGTCACGGTCCAATTTCCCTAGTTCGTTGCTCTTCTCCAAACTGATACATCCCCTTCAATTAAATTAATTAGCTCACTTTGACTGTCTCAATTTCCTATTTGATCCTTGAGTGGGTAATATTAATTTTTTTTACTTAATCAAAATCCTATATAACAAGAAAAGGATTTCTAGTGTAGACTGTATAGAGCTAAAATCTGTAATCTCATATATATATATACACTTACAGTGGAAGATATACCCAAATGGATTCATTCGCTCAAGCTATTAGTCATCAAAACCTTGAGACAACCTCAGCAATTCGAACAGTGACGATAACTGGAACACATCTGTTCAAGATTTACGATTATTCCCTGACTAAAGGGATTGGAATAGGAAAAAATATTGACTCTGATGTTTTTACTGTTGGCGGATATAAATGGAAAATTGAATTCTATCCTGATGGATACACTAAGAATGATCAACATTTTTTATCCATTTTGGTGCGACTTGTAAGTGCAGTTAATGATGTGAAGGCACGACTAACTTTGACCATTCTTCAACAAAATGGTGTCCCTTCTGACATGAGCCTTGCATCCCCAGTCAGGACTTTCGATTTTGTGAGAAATTGGGGTCTTACACAATTTGCAAAGAGAACTGAATTTGAGGCATCAGAATATTTGAAAGATGATGCTTTCACAGTGAAGTGTGCAGTTACTGTTATTAAAGGGACAAAGCTTGAAGTAACCAACCCCTATGGTGTTATTGTGCCACCCTCGAATTTGAACCAAAATTTGGCTAATCTACTTGAGAGTGGAAAGGGGGCTGACGTTACATTTATAGTGAAGGGAGAGAAATTTAAGGCTCATCGGTTGATACTTGCAGCGAGGTCAGCTGTCTTCAAAGCCGAGCTTTTTGGTTGTATGAAAGAGAAATGGGAAGACATCATACCAGTTGATGATATTGAAGCACCGGTTTTCAAATCCATGCTTTACTTCATTTATTCTGATTCAGTGCCCGATTTTGAGAGCACTAGTGATGATGATGATAAAAATCAAGATCCGAGTTTGATGGCTCAACATTTGCTCGTAGCTGCAGATAGGTATGTATTAAGTTTTTCTTTTTTATTTCTTTTTATTTCTTTTACTAATTTTGAAAAGACGATCAAATACGTGAATGATAGGTATCAGCTGCAGAGGTTGAGGTTGATATGTGAAGATTTATTGTGCAAGCGTCTCTGTGTGAGCAACACTGGAACTACATTACTTCTGGCAAATCAACACAATTGCAGTCAACTTAAAGCAGAGTGTCTCAAATTTATGAGCTCTCCTGAGGTTTTTAAAGCTGTTGCACGTACTGATGGATTTTACAATTTGATTAAGATTTTTCCATCAATTCTGAAAGATATCTAAAAGTACTTTCTAATTTGAAATTGATTATCCTTGAGTGTTTTTGATAATTACAGGATTAATTATGCTTTTAAGTTGTCTGTGTTTGTCACTTTTTATGAAATCTTTAAGTAGCTGCTTTCCTACTTGTTTATGTTACCTAGATTTTCTCTGTTTCAATTGACTATATAGTATTGTTACCTTCTTCTTAAATTGCTTTCAGTATGCTCCTATCTCTGCTTTTTCACTGTATTTATTATTGAGTAATGAGTCCCATATACTTATTTTTATGAAACTAAAGCAATACAAATTAAGCCCAAGGCTAATTCCAGTTAACGTAGGAAAAGAAAAATAGAACCCCCCTCTTCAACAGACCTCAGCCTATACTAAAACCCAACTAATTTTAAATGTTATATTTAAATTTAGAGGTCGCACGCACACGCAAATATAGATACATACGGCCACAGCCTTCTCCGTTGTGAAGCAAACTGTTTGGAGTTTGGGTATCGTTCTAGCTAGATTCCATCACAAGTCTCTAAAAGGAGACGGATTCAATGAACTTCTATTATTCATTTATTCATCAAACTCACTGAATTCTATTGAAATTCATCCTCAGGGAAAGTGTAATAGAAACTGTGCTGAGGGACTTGTTAAATTGGATGATACATACAAAAGTCTTCTTAATGTTGAAATATAAGCACAATTAAAAGGTTTGATATAAAAGGTTTAGTCTAGTGACTACAAAGTTCAATCAGAGGAGGAAAAGCAAAGGAACTAGACAACTACTCTTGATGCTTTTGTTGTTTCCGCTCCCTTTTAAAAGCCTTGAACAAATCAAGACCCAAAAATACATTTAAAATGTTCATACCAGCCATGCCAAAGAGAGCTAATGGAAGCTCAATTCCTCTATCAAATTTATGCGCATCTATAATCAGCTTGTAAGTTATTAATATGTGACATACAAGCCGAGTAGTGATGAAGGTCCACCAATTAAGAACCCATTCAAATAGCACCAGTTGGCTGTTTATATCTCGTACCCCCGCCATTCGTCTCACTTTCCTTGTATGTAGAAATATAGAATGAAGCTGAAATAAAAGGAAATTGATTAATAAAAGAGTTAACAAAAGGAAATGGGAAAAGAGCAATTATCTCCCTCCGCGCGCTCCTCTACCTTAACCTTGTTATGGGTTCTCCTGGGGGTGTTGTAGTATTCCTGTTCTTGCCTGTTTTATTTTAAATTTATTTATAGGATAGAATAAATATTTCTAGAATGTGTAATGCTGAAGTACAGAAAATTAAAAATGATTGATTGTCAGAACTCAAAAAGAACAGATACAATGAAAAGAAACAAAATCAAAATTCAATTGTCAGAACTGAAAACAAATATACCTCACATACAAGCGAAAGAATGAGATAATTGATTGTAACATCCTTATAGAGAGCCAGTGTGAAACAAACCAAAAGGATCAAATGGTGCAGAAGTATTGCAGGTATGAACCCACTATACAACCTGTACAGAAGCATATCCAATTGGTCATATGCAAAGTACCCACATGAAAAGCATAGTGCCCAATGCGCTCCATACCAAGTACCAGTCACTAGCTCCTCGTGTCTAAACATCTCTACCGGGCCTTTCAATATCCATTGATTTACAAGTATATATACAACTGAAATATGTAGATAGCTAAATTTCAGTAAGTAAACATCATAATTGATTATTTGGTTATAACACCTTGTAACAGTACCAACTACCAATTGGAAGAATTCATAAGATCTCATGCTTCTGATTAATCTCTTGTGGGGTTATGCTATGCATGCATAATTTCACCAATAAGCTTTTTTTTTTCTTTAGAATTATAATTTCAAATTTAAACTTTTACATGAGATATAAGCAAAAGTTCCACAAAGTAACAGGAAATTGCTACAAACAAAAAAAAAAAAGAGTAATTAGGTGACTTGACCTACCTGAGGCGGAAATGAGAGAGGAATGGAAAAGAGAGACGGAGGTATTTACAAGAAGGGGATCTTTGGAGATGAAGCGACGAATTACATAATTCGCCGTTTGGAAGAAGAAAAAACCAATGGCGATGACCGTCAGCTCACGACGGCCGTTGAAGGTTATTACGAAGGCTATCGATGCCGCCCAGAGAAACAGCGTGGCGCTGAAGAAGAAAGCGGCGAAGTTACTGCTTCTGTCTCCACCCTCTGCTCTTGCCATTTCTGGCTTGCAAAGACAGGTGAGCTTGAGAGCGCTTTGTTCTAGGCTTTTAGCCTTTAGACCAGTCGTACACCATCAAAGATTCTGATCAGGCATATTAACAGAGTAGCTCTGGCTTCATGCATCGCACGGACGGACATTGAATCAAAACATATGGCATATGATCAGTGCGCTGCATGAAGCCTTATTTGCTCTGTTAAAATATTTACCCCCAACCTAACCAGCACTCCAGCAGTATCAGATCCGCCTAAACCTACAGTATATCCGTCCTCCAATTGGATCTTCCACCGCGCGTCATGTGAATCGTACGGTGCGCAATTGCTCTGAGATTCGTGCCTGTTTGTGCGTAGATTCGAGAAAACCCTCGTGAAAAACATTTTCGTCCGTTTCTGCACGACGCGCGCTCTAAACCTCAGGCTTGATGCTGAATCAGTCAAATTAGATTTTTTTTTTTTTTTTTGCTTTCCTGACAGCCCGTAGGCCTATTACAATTACTAAGTCTCATCAAAACATGGAAAAGAAACACCCTGTCTATGCCAACCGTTCATTCTACCCAAATTTGCCAATCTATGGGCTATTTGAATTAGGCTACCTGTCTGGACATGTAGGCAATTTTTCTAACATTTGGGTATTGTCTTTTAATCCTCCACGCATCCCATATTTCTTTGCTAATTCTCTAGTCGATACCAACGGAAGATATTGTGCCAGCGAGTTTACCAGTTCCAGAGAGTCCGAGAATAACCTCCCCCTTCCCTTGTTAATTGAGTCAGAACTCTCAGTCCTTGCAGAACCGCCTGAGCTTCAGCATGTGTAGCATTAATAGCCTGAATCAAAGTAGATTCCCAGTGAATAACGGTACCATTTTCTAACAATAGCAGACCTACCCCTGCCTTTCCTGCCTGGTCCCAAGATCCGTCAAAAAAAAAAAGAAGAGGTCTGTATTCAGCCTAAGTTCATTCTCCTCAGACAACTGATCTCTCACCTAGTTTCCCCCCGCACCTCGTACCAGCAAACCTGTACCAGCAGCCAGTATCTCCGAATCTTCAATTGCTCTATTATAAAATTCCTGACATGCTTTGATTGATTGCTTTTTATCCACGTACACGGCCTCATTTCTGCTTCGCCACACAGCCCATGTGATTGCCATGAATTTTGGAAACTGCTGATCATCCATTGTCTGTCTCACGAACTGAATGATATCGGGGAATTGGCCAACTAGCCTGTCTGATCTGAGGCCTAGAGGGGATGCCAGCCAAGCCGATCTAGCAAATTGACATCCGAACAACGCATGAGTGATTGTTTCGTCCTCCAACATGCATACTTTGCACTGTGGCGACAGTGAGTGAATTCGTCTCGCAATCTCTGCTTGTACCGGTATCGCATTGAAATAACACCTCTAGATAAAAAGCTTGAACTTTGGTAAAAGACCTTTATGCCCCCACAACCATTCCCAAAAATCTTTGCTTCCTATGAGCGGCTGAGCCCCCTCAGTAGCTGGTAGGCTTTCTTAGTAGAGAATTTGCCATCCCTTGCGGAAGTAAAGAGCAATCCGTCTTTTGCCGGGGGCAAAATAGGCCTAATTGCCTCGTTTGTTGCTACAGAAAGAGCCACTGAAGACCCAATTATGAGACACCGGGTCTATGAGATCACTTACCCTCATCTCCTTTTGTTCTCTACCTACTGGTTTGAAGGCTTCCCATTGGGAGAACCATGGCCGAGAGAAAACCGGGATTGTACCAGTGTTGTAAAAAACGGTCTAGTCGGCCGATTAAACGGCCGATTAATCGGAAACGGCGGCTTAACCATCACGAACACTCTTAATGGAGGCATGTTAGCGGATGAAAACGATTAATCGGCTGTTTTTCCGATTAATCGGCAGTTTTTTCCGATTAATCGGCCGTTTTTTCCCGTTTATTCCCGGTTATTCCCGTTTTATTCCTATTTATTCCCGTTTATTCCAGTGAATATTTATTTTCACATTTTTTTCTGTGATAGTGTGTGATAATAAGGTTTATAAATCTTATATTGTAGTTTTATTTATGCTTTGATATACATTCAATATTTTTTATATATATTTTTTCTTCTTACTTACTTTGAAATTGATTAATTCTTCTATTATTTATATACTATTTATTTTTCTTACTTACTTGTAATTTTTTCGATTAGTACGACGTGTTCATTTATGTAATTAAGTTGTTATCATAAACTAATTTTAATAAT
This sequence comes from Carex parvula, assembly GCA_025461045.1. Lineage (NCBI taxonomy): Eukaryota > Viridiplantae > Streptophyta > Magnoliopsida > Poales > Cyperaceae > Carex > Carex parvula. Next base: position 104,788 of record JAJGRW010004591.1, on the reverse strand, counting down.
TTTATGTTGGAATATTTAATTTCTTTCAAATAATATGTTATTAGTATTTGAAAATGCTTAATTCTCAATTTTATTTTTTCATTAAATAAATGTGTTACTTAACATGTAAAATGATTATGTGTTAAGAATAAATAAGCGTAGTGTCATGTTATAATAATAAAACTAAATAAAATTAAGTTTATTTGATAAGTTTAATGAGTTAAATAAATTATTTTTAATAAATTATGATATATATACATAAATTTAATAAAAACGTTAAATTGTCCGCATAATTCCGATTAGTCCGATTAATCACTTATCGATACCCTATCCGTCCGACGACCGAATACCGTTATTTACAACACTGGATTGTACTTCCATCTCCAATAGACCAGGTGGTGTGAGGTATTAAATTGTGGTTTTTAAATATGCCTGTGACAGTTCAGTACCCCTCTGATCGGAACGCTAATTCCCCGTCTAAAACGCGAAATAGAATTGACATCGTTAAAAATTTTCTGATCGGAACCCAATCAGTGGCAGTAAACGATTTCACTTCCCGCGATTTGGAGGGAAATTTTCGTCCCAAAATTTTCCCGTGAAAATTGATGAGATTCGACGGGAATTCATTCCGCTAAAAACTGGCGCTTTTTTTCTTCCAGCGCTGCCCTCCTTTTGCTTCTTAACAAAATAAACACTTAAGTAAGAACAAGAAGAAAAGTGTCATTTTCATTTAAAGTGAAATCGTTTTCTTCTTTTGTATAGACTTTCCAATCATAAACTATAAATGAATTCAATTCTTTTCTATTTATATTCCGATCAAGAAAATTCAATTGAAAATCATTTCTATTGAATACTATTGAATTGAAATCAATTGAACTCCAACAACTGTTGTGTTCCGATCAGACCCTACATGATGACAACAGTAGAATTAGAGTGTTGGTAAGTTCACCAACTCTTTTAGTGAACTTGGTTTTAAAATTTATCAGATTAATTTGAAGTAACAAATTTAAATAGTGAAATTAATTTACTTCACGAGTGATACATCTATATGTCAAATTTATAAATTTTCAAATTAATTTTGTATAAAGTCATACGGTCAAAAACAAATTAAAAATGAACGTAATAAAATTAACTTATAAAACTTTTTTATCACGTGATTTATACTAAATTAATTAATAAATTTATAAGTTTGACATGTAAATATGTCAGTTATAAAATATATCAATTTCAACAGTTTGTATTCGTCATTTTAATATTATTTCGATAAGTTTAAGAATTAAGCTCACCAGTTCTTTGATGAGCATAAAAACATCCTAGTTCTACTTACGAATAGTCTGTACAGAAAAGTCGGATTTTCATGAAAAAAAATTTCAAAAACTTATGAACTATAAAAAAAATATATAAATTCTTTGTCGAGGATAAAAAAAAATGCAATGAAGGATTAGTGTAATATTAAATATATTAAATGATAAAATCGGATCTTCCATCTCGTTTTTATAATTGAATGAAATTTTTTGAAAAATTATAACATTTTGTTGAACATACAATGCGTATGATATTGTACCACATAAATCTATACAGGCCGCTTAAACATTATATGCACCGTATTTTAAAAAAAAAAATTCAAGCATATTTTTTTTTTATGATCAGCGGTAAGATACTGCCCACAGTGATTTTGATTAATAAAAAAGTTTATTTACAAAAAAAAAAATCCAAGCATGTCAAGGTTAGTTCCAAGTTCCAACAAAAAGAACCTAGCAGATCCCATTTCTACTAAATCTGGGTCACAATTTTCTATTTAAAGATCCGCAAAGTATCTAATTTGGGATTTTGCACTAGGTTTACAGCACCAACAGGTAGAAACCATCTAAATATAAAGACCAATCTCACATATCAAACCTTTCTATTTCTTTTGGACTGAATGCCCTCTAATTGGACTAGAGGGAAAATAATTAAAGAAAATTCGCTGTTAATCAATTTCGCGATTGAAATGATAAGTGAAGAGGAGAAGTTCGACGAGATATACATTGTGAACTATAAAAAGAGATAATTGATTATGATAAATTGTTTGTTTAATTGTTTCGTTGTTTTTCTCCGTCACAACTGTTCCAAGCAAGATTGTACTACACGATCAGATTTTCTTTCTCATTAAATGTTGTCTTTCAAGAATATTGGGCCGGATTTGTGCCAAGATCCCGGTCCAACTCTTGTCATCGGGTCTGAAATGTGAGGCACAGCTCAGCTCAACTCTGTCCAGTAACGATCTAATCTAGACTGGACCCGGCCCGCGTATACAGCCTCTTTTTTCTCTCCCAATCCCTCCATTTTTCCTTTTTTTTTTTCTCTTTCACGATTCCCCTCTCGTCCCCTCCGCCTTCGCCTTCCTTCAGCTCCTGGCCTGTTTACAACGAGCCGAGCTAACGAGCAGTTCAAATTTGAAATCTTTTGTGGGTAGATTCTAAAATCATCAAATACACCTTACCATAAAGCACATTTCTTGTTACCAACTGCCACTCAGAGGCGAAACTAGTGTATCACATGAGTAGGCACTTACCTACTTCTGGAGATTTTTTTTTTTTTTTTGGAGACCGGACCTTTTTTTGGATTTGCCTACCTCAGATTTTTAAATTTGCCTATCCAGAGCCCATAACCTAAAGCCCAGAAGCCAGAGCCCAGATCAATAAAAAAAAAAAAAATGCTCTCAAGTCTCAACCCTCCGGGCCTCCGCTATACGAGAGCCAGAGCAGCCAGGGGCGAAACGCCGAAAAAGAAAAAAAATTGGAGGACCGTCGCCTCCGCCTCCGCCTGCGCCTGCGCGAAGAAGAAGGATCGCCGCGCCGCCTGTGCCAGCCCGCCTCTACTGCTGTAGTGTTCGGTAAATCCCCTTCTACTGTAATACGGGAGTTTAGGTCTAACCGAATTTCCTCGATTTCTCGCAAAATTGCTTGGATTTTGACCGAATTTACTGACCCGAATTTCTCGCAAAATTGCTTGTAATATCTGGAAGTATATTTGCAGGCCGCCTAAAATTAATTTTTAAAGTATATTTGCAGACCGTGATTTACATGATTTGTGTGTTTTAATTGCTTGGATTTTGACCAATACTGAACAATGAATTTAAACATTTGCAAGAATAGTAGAAAAATAAAATAGGATAACCAAAATAAAGGGCTGTAACTTAAAACCTGAGATGCATTCTCGGGGCGGTATTATGTCAGAGATAGATTCTGTGTATGAAATTTACTAATTAAGGCAGCAAAAGGATTGAAGCAGTGAATGTGATTTTGATCTATCTCCATATCATAACTTTGAACTTTGAACAAGAAGATGATTAAGCACCTGTTATTTTTGTGCATTGCTATAGCTCTCGTCTTAATTTTAACTTGTACTCTTGTCTTAATTTTATTTACATGGAATTGCTTCAATTGTTTAAATGAGGACTAATCAGTTTTTAAACCCAATTAATTATGGCTTTAAGAGAATTTTGATAGGTTCTGAATTGTTTGAATTGTTTAAATTGCTTGAATAGCTTGAATTGTTTAAATGAATATTTGTTATAAACTTTTGACTTAGTTGAAACCTTTGATGTTCATTTATATTATCTTGACTTCTTATTTATTTTAATTGATGATGTAATTTTATATTATGTTAATTTTTTTTTTGCAACTATATATGTTTGCCTACCCCTAACAAAATTTCTAGCTTCGCCACTGCTGCCACTCCTCTGCACCTCCGACGGTCACTATCAATAGATATCTATTCTAACGGGCAGGATCCTCCTCTCTACTCTGCGTACATGCCAAGTCCGGGCAGGGCCAAAATCCGACCAAAGCTTCCTCCAAATCGCTTTTGTCACCAGATCTAAACCAAAATACGGCCTCCTTTACTGTTTTACACGGCCCGTTTCTCTCTCTCCTCCTAGCGCCACCTCTCAGCACCATTTTTACTTGTGCTCATCTAGGTAAGATACCTCTCTTTTATTCTATTTCTCTACTATAAGTTAGTTCAGTTGTTTCTAGCAAAAATTGTTTCTGCATTATGGTACAATTACAATTAGTTGAATTTTGAGAAAAGAGTGAATCAATGTTGGAGGTAAGTCTCAACTTATCTATTGGGATAAAAATTGTTTCAAGTCTTTCAGTGGTATATATAGTTTCCTTTCCAGTGATTTAGTTCAATCCAATCTCGATTATTAGTGACACAGGTCCCAAATCTTAAATAGTTTGGCGGTGATCAAATCGGTAACAGAAAATAAAACATAAATAGCCTTTCACATGTCATTGCATGTATATCCGTTCATATGTGTAATATTTAATTTATATCTTCTTGTATGGATGTAGTTTCTTTCAGTTGGACCTTTTAATGTCAGAGCTTAAACATGACTTAATAACAGCATCCCTGACTCAATCATAAACACAGACAATGTTGTGTACATTATGTACTTTCATACTGAAATAGCATATTAGACCCCATAGTAGCTAATTAGGAACTATGAACAATACATGTACCAAAATATTCTTTTACGTTAAGTCTACATGGCATGTAAACTTAGTGAGGAGAATTACTTATGTGATAAACTTCTACCATGGTAATACTGATTTTCATACTATTTCCCAACTCATGCTGAAATAAAATCTACCTTCGGTTCAAATATTCTTATTTTATTTGGTGTCTACAGATTTTAAGTACCAATTTAAATAGATTAAGTTCAGATCTTTAATGTATTAGTTAAATTAGGGTAATCTTGAGTAATTACTTACAGATGGATGTTTCCAGGTTAGAGAAAATCTTCTCATCCAGAAATGGCTTCAAAACAAATGGAGAAAATTCAAAGGAAACTGGCTTCACTGAACTATCCTAGAGCAGATGCTCCAGCTCAATCTCTTTTATTTGCTGGTATTGAGCGCTACACACTTCTTGAGTGGCTTTTCTTCAGGTCATTATCTATATTTCTCTCCTCCTTTTGTTATGGAATTGTATCGCTTCCTGTGAAATCAAAAACTTTTAGAATACTGAAGTTGGTATTAAAATATGAATAGGTTAATATAAGATGCAGCAGGTCTAGAGTCCAAAGTTATCACTTCAGTTACCAACCATGAGTATTTTAATTTTCAAATTAAGCCAATTTCTGATTGAGTGTCAAACACTCAAAAGTACATTTACTCTCAATTGAAACATGGTTCCTCATATTCAATTTTTTTTTTTAAATTTAGACAAATTTGGTGATGTTTGTGCTTTATAGGTTGCTAGGAGACAGATCTCCATTCCAACAGCAAAATTGGCAAGGGGATGCACTAGACCGAGACGAAGAAAATAACAGAATACAACGTGAGTTTTAGTTTTATTTATATTTTATTTTACCTTTCTTTAAAACGCATGTCATTTCAATACCATCTAAATATTTTCAGACTTAGCTGAGATAGCAGAATTTTTAAGCATCACTCCTACAGTTGATATAGAAGCTATTCAGGTACAAAACATTTTTATTAATTAAGAACAGATAACAATTAATTTCTAGCTGTTGAAAGAAGTATATGTAAAATTATAATTTATTTGGTGCAATATTTTTACAGGGAAAGGGTAGCATAGAAGATCGTGTGGAGATGCTTCGTAGGATTGTAGATCTTGTAGAAGCCTGCACCTTTGCTGACAACCCGCAATGGAGGTCAGAAACTAGGGTATTATTCATGGGGGGAGTTGCACAAAGACCCAATTATGAAGAATTATGAAGAAATTTTTGAAAATTCGGTTTGGTTGCAAAAAAAATTGCTTTGGTGATTAGAAGTTCAACCCAACAAAATAGTATTTCTCACTAGGAGGAATTATTCTTGAACATGGTTTATTAAGACTTGTTTCTTACTTTCAGAGGCTTTAGATGAATATTGGTTTTCTCAAGAGCTGAAAATACATGTTCCTCCAAAAGGACCATTTAATTACAAATATAAAAATACAGTTCTTAAAAAACTATTTCAATTTCCAAATATATTTGGTGTATTGCAGTGTGGATGAACAACTAGCGAAGGATGTGCAGTTGGTAGATTTAATTGCAGAGAAGCAAGCTCAAATATTCTCTGAAGAGTTCAAACTTTTCCCGGCTGATGTACAGATCCAGTCAATTTATCCCTTGTAAGCTTTATTATAAGTCTTCATTTATTTTTTTCGTTACAAATAGATGTATTCTGAAAGTTCATAGTTCTGATATTTCCTAAGCATTCGCTCGTGTCATTCTTAACTGTAACTCATTAAACTCCTGCCAAGTAAAATATTGTTATTTCCATTTTTTTTTCTGGTTATAGCAGAAAAGTAATATGTTATGTTTTGCAAAACCTGGTAGAGGTCATGCCAAATTTGTATGGTATCATACTGGAAATATCTAGGTACTGGTATATCTTGTGATGATTGAGTAATAATAATATTTATTACACAATGTTTTATATTTTCTAGGCCAAATATCTCAGAACTGGAGTCGACACTTGCTGAATATACAAAGAAATTCTCAAGTGTGCAGCAGGCAGTTAAAGACCTAGCCTCTAAGGTTCACTTTGTTTCTGTTTGTTTATTCTGTTCTTTAATTTATCTTTACTTCTTTTGGGGGGTCATTTTGGTGGGGAAGGCACATTGTATCATTTACCCTGCATATTGTCAAAGTAGGATATATGCACTTGCAAAACTAGGAATATCATGTATACCCCGTCGAAACAAACAAAATATCACATGCGGATAAGGGAATTGTCTTCTATACCCTTCATTCATTGTACTTCATTACCCGAAAACCAATCCTCTTCTTTTTTTCATCTCTACATGAAAAATGAAGAAAATAGGACTTGTGTGGGTTTTTATAAGAGATTAGTAGAGTAAATGAGTGTTCACAAGTTTAGGGAACACAAATATCTCTTTTCTATAACATGCTAGTCAGATTGCAGGGCCCATTTTCCCTGACTTCCTTTGAATGCCTCCAGTGGGAACCAAACCTACATCCCCTTGTAGATTTTAGTTGCCATGTTATTTGACCAACTTCGTAATTTCTGTGGTACAGTATGAGTACAATCCAAATGAAGACTATGCGGAAACTGAGATGAAGCTGAGAGGGCATCTTGAGACCTTTCTAGAAACTGTCAAAAACTTCAATTCCATTTATACCAAGGTACTTACCCTTTCCCTTTTTTAAGGTTACTAAGAGAACATGTATTTTTTAAAAATCCTATTAATCTATATATGGGGCTATATAGGAGATTCGACCATGGACACATATGATGGAGGTGCCACAATTGCATGGTTTTGGGCCTGCAGCCAATCGCTTACTAGAGGCATATAATACTCTCCAAAAGGTATGTGCATATACTGGTACATCCACTGGACATCATAGGATAGATCATCAATTTTGTTATGGCATTAATTTAATCAGAATAGTTGATTATGTTGCTTCAGTAATTGCGGTAATTTGAGTTTTGTACTGGACTCAATTCCTCAATTTCTTAAAAATGTGCTAAATGTTTTGTTTATGAGCAATCTTGTGTTTTCTGTGAAAACTGTTAAAAATACATGCATGGCCACTAGGTATTTACCCTTGCAAAGCATGAAAAAGTTCCTCTGCACTTTCCTTTTTTTTTTTTCAAGCCCAATGGGGATAATTTGTGTGTGGGGACTTGTCAAGGAACAAAAAAGTGGTATTTGTGTTTTTTGGAGGGCCTTATAGAAACTTTGCAAGGAAACATTGTATTTTTGTTATGGTACTTTGCAATATAGGTTCATGCTATAGATTCATATTTTTGTTTTTGAAGTGCAAACAGTCGATTTGAACTGTCCAACATGATCATCACATGAAAATGTACTTGGAGACTAAATTTGACATTTTTTTAATTCTTTTTACTATTTTTTTAGATAGGTAAAAAATCATCCTATTAAAGATATTGACCATCCGAAAGTAGTGATTTTTTACATATTTTAAAAATTAGTAAAAAATTTAAAAATGTAAAATTTGATCGACAAGTACATTTTTAAATGGAGCGGTTCGGATCAACTGTTTGATCTTTGAAAATAAAGATATGGATCCATATTATAACACGGGCCAATCTGCACATTGCAAAGTACCATAACCTCACTTGTATATTTTTATATTTTGTAATGGCGCATTGTCTAAATTGTTTGATTTGTCGGCAACTAATTAAAATGTTTTTTTTTTTTTTTTGGACAGTTCTTAGGAGACTTGAGGGGATTGCGTGAGTCGTACGCAACAATGGCCGCAGGATCTCAGGTCACATCAAACGAACCCTCGTCAGTTGCAAAAATAATAATGGATTGTGAATCAGCACTCACTTTTCTTAACCGAAGCCTCACAATCCTCTCAACTTCTGTTGCCAGAGAGCAAGGAGAGAAACTGTGACTTGCTTTTATCTTTATCATGTCGTAGGTCCGCTTTTTCAGAGTATAGTTTGCTTTGGACCCCAAAACACATTTTCTTTGTTTGTCTAGTCATAAGTGTGTTGATAGAGTGAGTTCTTTTTTTTTTTTGGAATGGTTTGTGATATTTTGTGCTTTGTGGATCTATTTTCAATGTTTTTCATATATCGGGGATGTACATGCTTCCTTCTTCTGTAGTTTGAAATTTCAATGTTTTCTGATAAAGGATCTTCATGCGTAACACTTGCAACTGGCCGCTTTTATTTATTTATTCCTTGGTTAACTGTGATTTACAATTCCAATACAAAATGTCAAATGTTTTTCCAATCAGAGGTCCGATCCAGTGCAGCACTGCACCGTGCTGCGTTTGAGAGAATTCGGACTCTTCCTATCAGTAGTTGTATGGAGTTTCTAACCATCAAAAATTGAAAACATGTCAACATTGCATTAACAAATATAATTTTGATTAAGCGCTGCTCGTAATAGATTTACTCTAAACTTTATTGTATCAAAAACCTCCTTGAAAAATGTTTTTCTATGCCACAAGAGAGGAACTTGCACCTTTACATATTACAAGTACAGCTATCAAATAAAAAGGGAACATAGGATTTGTTCATTGCTCTAATCTAACCATCCTCTCTAAACAAGAAAAACAGAAGAACCAAAAGCAACGGTCAAGTTAACGACAGTAAGGCTCCACAGCCTCGCCGTCTTCTCCTTAGCACCAAATCTCCTTTTACAAAGAGGAGCCGCAGTATGGGCAGAATCGGAATTTCGGATCGACTCCTCTCGCACAAGCGTGGCATGTGAAATCCCGGGGAAAGTACGACGCCTCTCTCTCTTCTCCTCCACTGATAGGCAGAGAATGAGGGAAGAGGAAAGAACAATCGCGACAGTAGAACATGGGGTCTTTGGATTGCCATCGCCAGACTGGAACGAAGAAAAGCTTGAGAACCTTCTGCACTTCGACGAGGTCTGCGGCGCCGCCGCACCGGAGGCACCGCCCCGCCGCCTCCTTCAGAACCCGTCCAGCGGCGGGCTCAACTCCTCCGACAAAGAAGAAGAACATTTATTCGCTGATTTAGGGTCTGTGATCTGTTGTTGTACGCGAAGATCGATCGCGATGTGTTTCCTTTGCGCCTTTTGGGTTTTAAATGGGCGTAATGGATATTTCTAGATAAGCTCGGTCCCTCTGTAATTGTCTAGAAACAATTCACCAATTCGGATCTCGAACATTTTAGATTGATAGTTATAATTTTTATCTATCTAGTAACAAAAAAAAAAGTAGAGATTCAAATTTCATTAATAATAAATGAACTCAACAAATTAATAATTGATACATATAACTCATAATTTTGAAAACGACGTTTGAAATGTTTGCCGACATTTTTATTAATATCCAAAGTTAATTAGAAATTATTATTTATGCCCAGAATCCAGCAGATTCGCCAAAAATGCCCAAACCGGTCATAAAATGGCCTGCTTACTCTCCCTAGTAAACCGGCCATTTTATGGCCGGCTTACACAATTTTTTTTTTTTTTGAGACACTATGAAGAGCAAAATAATGAAATCTAACACTGAAAATTTGAATTTTTTGTTTAAATTATTTGTTAGATTACTTCTTTTGATTTATAATTAGCATATTTATACTTGAAATTATGTTGAATTACACTATATTATAATAAATTATGTTGAATTACACTAAATTACGTTAAATTACAATAACTTCGCTAATTATGCTGAAATACGGTAAATTACGCTAAACTACGCAAAATTACGCTAAAATAGACCGATTTTGTGTCATCTTTCATGAATCATAATATTATTCAATCGGGTGAAGAATAAGCAGATTAGCGGTCTACTTTAGCGTAATTTTGCAGGTCTACTTTCAATCAGGTGAAGAATAAGCAGATTAGCGGTCTAATTTTGCGGTCTACTTTCAAAATTCAATCATAATATTATTCTTCACCTGATTGAATAATATTATGATTCATGAAAGATGACACAAAATCGGTCTACTTTAGCGTAATTTTGGGTAGTTTAGCGTAATTTACTGTATTTCAGCATAATTAGCGAAGTTATTGTAATTTATCGTAATGTAGTGTAATTCAACGTAATTTATTGTAATATAGTGTAATTCAACATAATTTGAAGTATAAATATGCTAATTATAAATCAAAAGAAGTAATCTAACAAATAATTTAAACAAAAAATTTAAATTTTCAGTGTTAGATTTCATTATTTTGCTCTTCATAGTGTCTCCAAAAAAAAAAATTGAGTAAGCCGGCCATTTTATGGCCGGTTTGGGCATTTTTGGCGAATCTGCGAGATTCTAGACATAAATAATAATTTCTAATTAACTTTGGATATTAATAAAAATGTCGGTAACATTTTTATCTGATTCAGCAAAAAGCTCCTTCTCATTAAAAAAAATGACAACATGATTATTTATTTCAAAATTAATTATCAACATCCGTTCTTTTATTAAGGTAACTCGTTCAATTTTATATTATATCCGACCGCACTATTTATTTTATGGGGATTCAGATCGCCGTTCTTTTATTTTTAGAAAATAAATAAATTTTAATGGACTGGATAAATGACGAATATTTTAATGACATGGAGGGAACCGTATTTTTTTAAGAATCGTGTTTTTTTAAGAATTCGTTAAGGATACTGATCCTTAACATGTCATTTGTTGTTCATTCTAAGAAATCGCAGACCAGCTGCAGTTTCTTATAGTTGTTTTTCTACAAATATATGATTTATTTACGAATGTCGGGACTTAAATTCAAATTTTCACAATAACAAATTGGAATTCTTAACCGCCAAGTAGATATATGATAATTTATGAGAGGGCTAAATAATATAAAAAATTTAAAAAATAAAAATTCAATTAAGTTTTAATATACGTGATAATTTTTTTTGAAATTATGGAGGTGGCTAAGCATTCTCCGGATTATTCATAGATCCGCCACTGATGAATGACAAAAGGCATAGCGTAAAACAATAAAATCAAATCAAATCAACTATGTATTTTCTTTCCGAATGAAATTTTTTGTAACTGTCGAACAGATGGAACTATATCATGGTAAGGAACAACACCATATAAATTCAGATCCAATGCAATACTTGATCAAGATCCGAGTTATCCGTTTTAATCTAGCACAAATCTTAAAACTGAACCCCTATATTTCAACTCACTCATTATAAAATTTGCGGTTTATATAAAAAGATATTATAATATTTCTACTAATGTAAAAATAAATTGCTTTTCTAAAATTAAAAAATCGGTTCAGACTCCACTTGAAGTCTTGAACCCATCTTTTCTAGAACTCGAGCTCTTATAACGATTCCGGAATATCTGAAGTAACTCAAATTTTGTATTTAGATCTGTTCCGTTTGATCTGCCTTAATATTCGACTAAGAAGATCGGACGGTGAAGATCTAAATTTTAAATTTGAATTAACTCAGGTGATATGAATTCCTCTTATAACCCCCCATAATCCCTCATAAATTGGGACAAGAATCCTCTCCATTACTGTAAAAGATTCCCTTCACTTTACGATTTGAAATTAATTCTCATCCGCTTTGAGATTCGGGCTGACGGAGGGGGCAGTATTATTGAGCTTTGAGATTTCGTGCCAAGTTAAAAAGAACGGTCGATCAAGTAACTGTAAAAGATTCTCTATTACGGTACCGGGGAGGATCTGAATTCCATAAATTGCGAGGCTAATCAATCAATCACCTTTCCAAGTATTAGGCCGCTTACACTTTGTCTGGAGAGCCTTCGCCAAAACCCGTTAAGAGTTTCAATCGCGCACGCTAATGGGTTCGTAAACGAGGTTTGATTTTGATTTCCCTTTTTTAGATTTATTTGAACTATTGCTATACTTCAAATTCTTTAGTTTCTGATTTTGTCATTTGAATTTTGAAAGTACATGGTTGGTTTTTTTAGCAGCTTATGGATTTCTTGTTTTATTTTTGGGACTATTTTGCTATTACTGGTTTCAGAGGCCATTCGTTCAACAGCTATTACTGAATTGAAAGAATTCAGTAAAATGTGTCCTTCTCTCACAAGCATTTTATCAAACACCTAGTTGACCTTTACCGCTGTGTACTGTTGTCATGCTTAATGTTTTGGATTCAAAGTACTCAATTACAATGGTTGTTTTTTTTGCTTAGTTGGATATTTACTGGTAATGCAGAATAAATTAATCGATTATAACGGACATGAAGAATCATATACCATTTGAATCTGGTCAGATGGTTGAATCAAAGAGCTTCATCAAAGGATTCCGCGGTGCATGGTTCCGTGGTAAGGTGAGGCGAAAATGACTGATTTGCCTTAAATCCTAATTTTGGGAATTCTTCTAGTAAAAAAAAATATTTGGGTTATTTTCCTGTTCAATTATTTTCAAATTTGTCATTTTCTGTCATGCAATAACTCATTAATTTGCCAGATGAAGAATATTCGCACTAGAAGGGGCTTTCATGAATGTCTTTTAGAATATTGTGACTTCCCTGATGAGAGTAAGTCAACTTTGTTGATACCTTGATCATATCACTATAGACCCTTAATTATGCAAATAAAAATAAAATAAAGTAAAGTTTACGAGAAAGTTTTGCAAAATAATGGAGGGGATGCTTCTAATATTTCTAATCCATTACTGTAAAGCTACTGGTCCATGATGCCTACAGTTAGGGATGGAACCAAAATAATGAGATAGGTTTGCGATAGGGGGCTGGATAAATAAGTGTTCTGTAATTTCATGTTATGAGGGGGGGGGCTAATAGTATAATCTTTTGTAATAATTAAAATTTTTGGAGGACAAAACTGAAAAATCCAATTTATAGGGGTGCTTAGCACTCCTTCCCCTCTATCTACTCCCTCCCTATCTACAATCCACCTCATTCATCTCGTGCGTGCATGTTCAATAATTAAAATAGCATGTATATGTGCAACATGAGTATTATATTCATATATACCCCTGCTCCTCTAAGTCAAAGATTTGAGTCAACTGAGATATCTTATGCAGAGACAACATGGACAAATTTTTATGGGGTTTCCCCAAAGGATCCTGGTGAGTTGTCTGATCTGAAGCAGAGGAAGAGAGAGTTGATGTTTCGGCCTTCCTTCCCTCCCTTTCACAAAGAGAGTGAACCGCCACCTCTACATTTGCCAGGTGAGGTAAAAGTAGTTGTAAATGATACTTGGAGAGTCGGTGATTTGGTTGATCTCTGGTGCGATGAGTGCTTTTGGTCTGGAAAGATCATCAAGCTTGATGCTGTTGATTTGGTTGAGGTATAGTATTTGTTCTTTATTTATTTTTTTCTGTTTATTTTGTAATTTTGAGGTTTTCAACTCGGGGTGAAAAGTAATTCATATGCGCCGTTAAAAAAACAATGAAATGTAATGCATGACCATGCAAAATTAGCAAAACATCTGCTCTTTAGTTATGCCTACAAAAGACAATACTTAATTGATTTCAGGCCTATTATTGTGAATTTCCTTAGATAATTACATTAACTAGTTCAAACCAAATGGTGTTGAAGTCCCAGTATCAATTCAACCTAATGAAGTGATTTATGCACTTGTATCAGGAGGAATGAAACAGATCGATGCACCTGACAGTTTTTTTTTTTGTTTTGGGTATTGTTAGGTTGAATTGCCGGAGCCTCCAGTTGGGGAAGGTGGGGTCTACAAAGGGGTTATTAAGGACCTCAGGCCTTCTCTAAATTGGTCACTAGAAAAGGGCTGGTCGGTGCCTCTCTCACAGGTCAGCATTTTTTCTCTTGCGCTTTTTTTTCTTATATTGTTTCTTCATAGTAGTGTTTTGAAAATTGATACAATTGCCAATGGCAAGTTTTTTTTTTTTTTTTGAATTTTTGATAACTCATCTCCGTTTAGTTTATGTGTTTTCCTTCTGTTCGGTTTGGCTTAGTTGCTTTTGTTTGGTTTGAGCTCTTCAAATTCTATATGAAGCCTAGCAAGAACTGAGAAGAATGCTGATGGCCCTTTTTGCTGTAACAGGCAAATGGAGAATCTTGGTACACTGCTCGTTTGGTACAACAACCTTTATGGAAATCCTTGAATAATGAATCAGGTATTTCTAAAAATAAAATACTTAAAAATTAATGTATATGCTAGCATACCCATAGTTTTTCTAAATTTTGTCAGAATTCAGAAATATGCATCTTCTATTTTGTCACAGTATCCAAACTTTTCCTGTTATGTTCACATAGATATATTGCTGGAATGAAGCAAAAAGAAACGTAGAATCTTAGTAAAAATGTGTAACAAAATAATGCAAAAGCAGACTACATAATGTCTTAGCACAACGTGCCGTGCCTTAGGAAAAGAAGTAAACATTTTATATTTGATTTAAACCTTTATTCCCAGATCAAAGCACAGGTGCCACAGACAAAGCATCGGATCCAAGTTATTTGTGCCTTGAAATCACAAGAGAAGCTCCTGCTACTTGTAATACTCCACCCGAGAAGACCTCTTGTAGAAACCACAGTGATCAGAAAAACAGGGATAGCATTTCTTCAAGTGATGAGCAGCAATCTAGAGAGAGAAAATCGCTAGAGGAGCAACCTGACATGATAGGCGAGTCGATCATGGAGCTGGAAGAGGTCGCGAATAAGATTAGGTGGCTTAAAGGTCTTCTCCAGTTTGGTTACAAATGGTCTAATGATATGAGGCCTTCTTGGAAATTCATACCAGACTCCGAACCGACTGTAAAACCAAACTTAAAGTTTTGAGTTCTAAAAAAACCAGTGTTTGGTCTAGTAACAAAGGGCAAGAACCTCCTTATAAGAGGTTGTGGGTTTGAAACCCCGATGAGGGTCCTTAATGGACATTAAATGGATCTCAGTATTGATTGTTTGTTTCTGCAGATTAATTGTTTGTGTTTTTCAGTATGAACCGTCTGCAAATGCGACTGCATAATACATGCAACCAGCATATGCATCTACATATTCAAATCAACATAATGTTAACCACAAATCATTTTATCAAAGGTGAATAAAAAGTCTAGTGCTTGAGTGCTTTAGGTGAAGCCCCCGATGGGTAGGATGCTAGCCAATTTAAATTCAAATTTGTTAGGAATTTATAAGATTGATGTACAAATTTATGTCTAATAAGATTTTGTAAGTCTAAAACAAAAATTTCTACAATTTACATATGGATTCATATTCAATAAGAATTTGAGAATTAAATGCATACACTTACCCATTATCATATAATTCATATTATAATTCAAATATTTTAGCCAAAGCGTTTTGAAAAAGGCATGCATTTCCTAAACGAACATGATTATTTTATATTACATATATGCAAATTGAGGATCACAAGTCACAAATCACAACTTAAATATAAACTAACTTTTATAATTAATTTTAATTGATTTTTGTAAGCACGCGTGATACAGCTCCAGAAGCTTCTCAAAATGTAGATCAGGTGCAGCGTGCTACTTACACCCCCGGGTAGTCCTTCACACAGTGACAAATTAATAGTTCGGATTCGGTTCAGCGAAGTCAAAAATTTGTGATTCGGATATAATTCGGGAATGATTCGGTACAACAAAGAAACAAAAAAAAAAAAAAACCCAAAAAAACCGTAAAAGAAAAAAATTGGAATTTTTTTTTTCGTATTATACGTTTTTCTGCGTTTTATTCGGAGTTCGGTTCGGTAACGCCAAAGAAACGAATTATACGCGAATTATACACGAATCTTGTCACTATGGTCCTTCATTGACAGAATGACAGTATCCGCTGCAGTCCTTCACTGACAACTGGGTCCCACTCTTCAGCGAAACATTTTATTTCCGTCCTTTCCTCCATTCTCCCGAAAGTTAGCCCTGTACCTCCCAACTTTTTCCGTCTTCGGATCGCCCCTTCTCTCGAATTCACATCACCCCGGTACCGTAATAGGGAATCTTACTTGATCTGGACCGTTCTTTTTAACTTGGCACGATCTCAAAGACTAATAATACTGCCCCCTCCGTCAGCCCGAATCCCAAACCGGCTGGGAGTTAAATAAGTGAAGGGAATCTTTTACGGTACGGGGAGGATATTTGTCCCCCTTCTCTCCTCCTCCGCCTCCGCTCCTCATTCCCACCACTCCCTACCTACGCCTCCAATCTCCGCGCGCTTTCTTCCCTCCCATCATCCGCCTCCGCTCCACTGCCGCCGAGCTCGCCTTCACTCACTTCCTCCACATCCGGTACTCTCTCACTTTCTCTCTCGATTTTTTTAAACTAGCTCTATTGAATCCGGTTGCCTCCTTTCTCTCTAATTTTTTTTATTAAATAAGTTACCATTATGTCATTAATTGTTTCATTCACTTTTTAGACAAAGGACTACAAATCTACAATCATGCCAACTGTGATGTTTGATGGAACCTTTTCATGGATCAAGATGGGAAATACATGATACCTTAGAGACCAGTTGTGTAATTTATTCTTTTTTCTTCACTTTGTTTGTGCAGGTTCTTATCAAAGCAATACCAACCACAGAAGGGGACCTGAGAATTGTCTGGCCGATTACACCTGGCATCCTGCATTACAAAGGAGGACCTCACCGGTATCTCTCCCGTCTCATTGCCCATGAGGGGGAAGGCTTTATATTTTACATTTCGAAGCAATTAGGTGAGGTTCCTCATTCTCTTGCTTTGTTCCTTTATGAATCTAATAATACCTGGGTAACTACTTGATGAGCCGATCAACACTTGAGAATTGTTTGGTTCATATATTGGACTTAAAAACCTTAAGATGATAGTGAGACAGGACAAGTTAGAAGTAAAACACAGTTTTATACTTCTATTACATGTAGCAAAAAAAAAAATGTTTAGGTTCATTAAAATTTTAGTTTGCTTTCTTTGCCACATTTCTCTCCTCTTTTGTGTTAGGATGGGCCATGAGTTTGATGGCCGGGGAAGTGAGGGACTTTGTTAGTTTCTTTCCCATATAAGATATTGTTGAAAATGTAATAATTTAGGGTGTTATTTGCAATACATAAAATATTGGGGTTTCATTTGCATAGTTTCTAATTTGCGCTCTTTTTTATTTTATCGAAGTTTTCATTGATTTGGTCAATTCCTTTTGATATTGGATTTTAGTGCTCTTGCTAGAGAAGATAGCAGAGATGAACTCTCAGAATTAGTGTGGTCAGATTTTTTTTTTTCCTAAACACAATCCTATCTGATTTGTATCAAAACAGAACCGGACTCGTCCAGTCTTTCTCCGTAGGTGGGAAGCTAGGAGCCGTCAGTGACAGTGAAGAAGCGCTCGCCAAAGCCAAAGTAGGAAAAGGAAAGCGCCTGCTCTCCATTAATACCACCTCCAGAATCCAGATTGAGATAGCTAAGCTACGCTACAACTGCTAGTAGATTTGGTTCCACAATTAAGGGTAAGGGTATAAATTAATGGCTCATACCAATTGCTTAATCACACAACTGACCATACATAATCTAATCTAGCCAGATTATTCTGTAAATTATAATTCTTCTTTTTTTTTCCCTCTTTTATATTTTGTTTATCTTCCAACAAAGTATGAAAAATGAAAGCAGATTTAGATCAAATCGGGGACCTTACCACCAGTGATGTTGTTGTAAGGGTGCGTACCAATGAAGGCCATGACTACCGTCTCTATTGCCACTCTCACCTGCTTTCAGATAACAGTGATTACTTTCGCAAAAGGCTGTCTAATGACTGGCCCACCTGTCAGATCCTTGATGCACGCTACTGTGTTGACGTCCAGTGTACCGACTCACAATTCAACTCTTATGTCAATGCCATTCGCCTAATTTATAAACCACAGCCCTGTCACTGGTACGGAGTCAGAGGCACTTTAGGTACGTACTGATTCATAGTGTTATCTACTGCATTTATACCAATTCTGTCCCAGAACACTCCTGTTATGGTGCTACCAATTCTATACAAGTGTATATATGTTCCATACATGTATCAACTTCATCCCTGGTATGGTTAGAAGAATGAGACTTAATTTAGCTGTGCAATACTCCAAGTATTGGCTACTGATACTGTGTCACGAGCAGAGGCGGAGCCAGACTTTCTAACAATGGGGGTCAAATACATATGGGATCAATCATATAAAAAATTTCAAACTATGGGGGTCAATTATAAACAAACTTTATGCAGAGAATGGGGGTCAATTTTACGCTAAATTATATAGAAAATTAAAGATAAATACAAAGATTTGAAAATTAAATGGGGGTCAATTGACCCCCATTGGATCTTCTTAGATCCGTCTGTGACCACGAGAATATTCAATTTCTCAATGCAATAGCTTTTTAATTTTTTTCTGTCCCATCTATTTTCTCTTCAGCTATTACTAGGAATTATTTTGTAATGGTACAAGTCATAATTTTTTGTTACTATTATCACTTGACCTGACTACCATTTTGGTACTAAACCCTAAAACAGGTATTCTTCTTGCCGCTGTCCATCTAGGGTTACACAAAATTGCCTTATGCTGTACTGAATATCTTGAATCAGTACCATGGGACGAGACGGATGAAGAGGATATTCTCAGATATGTCCCTCCTCTAGGGTTAAAGTACGAGCGGATCCTCTCTAGGCTCCGACCCGTTGACCTGCCACCTGTCACACAAATCTTTCTCTCCGCTTTTCGTTTTGCCATATCCGCACCTAATAAACTGAAAACCGAGGCCAAGAAAAGTTATCAAGAACAAATCGAGTATTTATTAACTGAAGATGACGATTCTCCTTTGATTTCAGTAAATAATAATGATGTTTTGAAATGCGAGGTGAAAAATTGCGTGATTGAATTGATGAAATATTTTGGGAATTTAGTCATGGCAGGGGTAAGTTTTGAAACTGACCAAGAATGTAGTGTTGTAGTTTCTGATATTTTGTGGGTTTGTCAGATTTTGACAAAATTGGATATGATGAGAGTGATTGTTCCCATTTGGGTAGATTTATCCTCAAAGATGGAAAAATTAGTAGATACATTTGTTGGGGAGGAATTTGAGACGAGGTTAAAAATGGTTGAGATAACAAATAAGGTGCTGGAATCAATCAATTTTGGAAATGTTATTCTACCGCCTGAGATGCGGTTTGATTTGGTCAAAATTTGGATTCCAATTTTGCAAAGAACAAAGGGTTGGATGGAGGATGAGAAAAAGACTGAAAATTTCGATGGCGAAATTTTTCAAACTTTGGAATTGGGTCTTGTTTCGGTTATTTTGACGTTACCATCAGAGTGGCAAGCAGAGATTCTGTCAAAATGGTTTGCTTCAGAAAATGTGCAGTATCCTGATTTACTTGAAGTTTTTGAAGTTTGGTGTTTTAGAGCTAAATCTGCAAAAAGAAAGTTTGGTTTGATTTAAGGAGAGATGAGATAATTTTGTTTATTATGTGTTTGTATTTTCCTATTGGGTCTTTCAATCCACTAGAAGAGAAGAGAGGAGAAAGAAAACGGGTTGAATTAGGGTTCTTGTTAGTTTTATATCCGATTCAAAAGATAGACCCGACCCAATACTCTTATAAATACCCGTGGTAATTCTAATATAATTTTTCTTTTGTAAATTAGTTAATTTTAATGTATAAAACATAGTAATAATATCTGTGAGAAATAATATTATGGAATTCAAAATGAACCAGAAGTAACGATCCGTTCGACTTGATCAAGGCACCATCATATTACAATTCAATATAGAGTTGTTATTTTAATTTTATTATCGGGTCACATTATTTGTTATGATCAACAATATGTGTTGCCATTAATTACAAGCTTGAAGACTCAGAACTCAGAAGGGTCGGAGGCAGGAATTCGTATCGACTAAGGTAACAGAATATTTCTGTTTGGATCTGGACTGTCCAATTAAAATTTACACGACTGTTAAAGCGACTCTGTGCATTCAACCTCGGGCTGGATTGGCCCGGATTTCGGTATCCAAACAGAAATATTATGTTACCTCAGAGGATATGGATTCCGGTGGCAGTGTGAAGGTGCGGGTTGTACTGGTTCACGAGTCTGCATCATAGTGACAAATTAATTATTCGGGTTCGGTTCAGCGGGGTCAAAAATTAGTGATTTGAAAATAATTCAGGTATAATTCGGAAATGATTCGGTCCCACAAGGAATAAAAAAATCCAAAAAAAAAAGTATATGTACTTATTTTAATTTTTTAATTTTTCAACTTTTTTAATAAAATTTGGAGGAAAAAAAAGTTTGAGAAGTGCCTAATAATTTAGAGAATACATATAATATTATTTTCTTTTCTTTCACATTTAAAATCTTCTGTATGAACTGAAATTAGTTGATTAAAGATTTGATTTAAATCAAGATGGTCGCCACGTGGTGGGGTCCGCTTATGTCTTTCAAAATTCAAAAACTGTGCCTCAGCATCACCCACGTGGTGGGGTCCTACCACGTGACGAATTTCACCCACAATGCACGGATTACGGAGTAACAAATTTATACGGAGCGACGAATTTTTCGAATAAAACACGAATAATTCATAAAAATCGTTTTATTCGTATTTTATTCGCGAATAAATCAGTAAAATTCGGTCAACCGTTTTATTCGCTGTTCGGTTCAAAAACCTTCAAAAAATATTTTATTCGCATTTTATTCGCAAATAAAACGCGAATCATGTTACTATGGAGTCCGGCTACTATACCACTAGTGTCATTCCAAACTAAATAACACCACATCTTAAACCATTAGATCTACTTTAATATTCGTACAAGATACTAGTGTCATTCCAGCGCTCTATTTTGTACACGAATATTAAAGTAGATCTATGGTTTAAGATGTAGTGTTATTAAGTTTGAAATAACACTAGTGGTATAGTAGCCGGACTCATTACTATAGTCTGCATAACCAGCTTTGCAACACGATAACAGCGGCCTCTCTATTTATTTATTTTTTTACTGCGTTTCGATAATAAAATCTTATATTTTCTTTTGTTTGAAGGATCAAAGGAGACTGTGTCCTTGTGAGAATGTGAGTTATTATGCTGGGGTTGGTGCACCTCCTTAACTCGTATATTTTTTTTTTTGAAATCAAATGAGGTCTAGCCCTCATTTTCATTAACCATGTTCGGTTACAGTGGTTGAGTTTCTCTCAACTCGTATATTTATTGGCTGATGAATGACATTTGAGGAGAATGCATTGCGGATGATGTGTTTTGTAAAATTGATTAATTTTAATTTTTTTTATCAAGGAAACTTGTGATACCGCCGTAAAAATCAATAAATTTACTTTTATTCTATTAGTTGGAAAAGTAAAGAAAGTGGACATACGTTGACAACGGATTCCATAATTTTGACAACATTTAAAAATAACTTGTACTTTTAAAATCCGACGGTTTATATATATTATGCATATCATATACATAAAATATTTCCTTTAAGTTCATCATTTATCAAATGAGTTGAGATTTACATTTATTCATGAAATTTACTAATTTTGGTAGAATATCAAATTAAGTTTAAGCATATGAAATTTGAAATCTAATTATTTTTATAAAATTAATAATGTCTATCAACTTTTTCTTTTCAAAATTAATTAAAAATATTATTGACGTATAAAATTAAGTCCTTGTAAATTGTCAAAAAAGAGAAAATGTAATGTATATCCTTTGAAATATCAAAAATACGTATCTCCATCTAAAATTTATAATATCATATTTACCCTTTAAATTTTTTAAAATTCACAAATTTATTCAATCTATTGCCTTTCCACTAAAACTCATTTAAATTTATAAAGTTCTCATTTAACTCTTTATTAAACAATAAAAATATAGTACGTGTAAGAAAAATGTTCAGTCTTTTGGTCGGTTTTCCAGAGCAAATGATTAATTTCTCTAGTTGTAAAGCATACATAGTGATATTTAGACATACGCTTGTGTGCGCATTACAAATAAGAAAATGAACTGCTGCCTTCACAAATCGACTAATTAGAAGACTAAATATTTATTTTAAATATGCTAGATATTTTATATTTTTTCAATAAAGGGTAAAACAGTAAATTAAAATGAGTTTTAATAGAATACAATATAAATTCGTGAGCGTTTTAAAATAAAAAAGGGAAAATATGATATTATGAATTTTAAGGAGAAATACGTAATTTCATATTTTTGAAGGGTATCGGGAAATTCTCCGTCTCTTATCTCTACCGTCGCAGAAGACCCACATTTCAGTTGGTCAGTCTATCTCTTTTGAATAGACCACGTCCAGCCTAAACCCTTTCGTGTCAGGCGCCCAGGTGCGCGCAAAAAAAAAAAAAATAAAATAAAATCATCTCCATGGACACTTGAATCCCGCCCGGGTTTATCTGAGAAGTGAGAACTCGGGTTTATCTAGGGCTAGATTTGGGGACCGAGAAATTCGAATGGAGGTTGCGTAAATTACAGAAAACGAAAGATCGAGATAGCATAACAATGTCCGAGCTAACTATAGAAGAGGTGGGGAGATCACTCTCGCAACCTCGCCTCAGCAAGGACACTCTAGTTAAGTTACTAAAGGTAAATTTTGCGTTAATTTTGCTTCAACTTTACGCGATGTGCGCTTATCTGTTAAGCCATCTGAGAAAGGATTGTCGAATGACTAAGTGCTATTCAGTCAGTCAGTGTTTGATTGTGAGGACTAGCGGAATAAGCCTTTAGTTGATCCTAATTCAAGCTTATATTAGTCAAATGGAAGCGCAAGTGAAAGGACTAATATCTTTTCTTTGAATGGAACTGTAATCAAGCCTATGGATGGTTTAGGTTTGGTTCCCTCAAAACCAGTTTACAATAAAATGGAATACTTGAAAAATCCCCTGACGAACAAAAATGATAATGTGATACAAAAGAATACAAAAAAATGAAAACCTAAACAATTTACAAGCATGAGTGGTTGCATTTCTCACTTGTCACTACCTGGTGCTAGTGACTGGTAGCTTGCCTGACTGGGAAAATGCCAAAATTAGAGTATTGTAATCCCTGGTTTAATATCTTTTAGTTTTTCTGTGCTATATCGGAATCCTAAGTGCAATCTCTCTCTCTCATGCACACTCACAAAAACACACAGCAAGCTGAGAGTGCGTTGTCAGTGCTGAACCAAGATCCTAAGTTACAATCCCAATTAGCTCCTCTATGCAAGTCCCTGTCAAAAAATGATTTACTTCATCACAAGGACAAGGATGTCAGACTTCTGATTGGCGTCTGTTGCAGTGAAATTATGCGGGTTCTTGCACCTGAACCCCCTTTCAGTGATACCATACTTAAGGTAACCGTTTATTTACCAGCTGACGTAACATGAAGACATCTAATGTAGGTGGTTTGGTCGCTAATTATTGATATTTTATGCTATCATTTGCAAAGATGGAAACTAAAAAGGAAACTAAAAAGGATGCACCAGATAGCTATGGATCTTAACTTAAGATATCATTTGTAAAAAGGAAACTAAAAAGGATGCACCAGATAGCTATGAATCTGCCATGTTTGGTTTTACTGATACTCGTAATTGCACTGAGAAAACAAACTGTCTGTTTGAATATTGTGAAGTCTTTATCCCCAGTAAAACTCTGTAACCCGATAAATACAGTAGGAAAGGAAAAAGAATGGAAACACTAAGCTGATGCATAATGTCTTTGTTGCCTCTCTCTCTCTTCCTCCTCCCCCCAATTCTTTCTTCGTGAATGATATATGTGTATAAATATGCAGGAGATATTTAGGTTATTCATTGGAATATTTAATGACCTTGGTGACACAAAAAGCCCTTACCTTCCAAGGAGGATGAAAATAATAGAGAATGCCGCAACTCTTAAGTGCTACGTCATCCTGCTAGATATAGGCTGTGAGGACTTGGTTCTTGAACTGTTCAAGACCTTTTTTTTTGTTTTGAGGCAAGTTCTTCCTAAAACACTTAAATGTACATACAACCTCTTCAACCGGCAACATAGCAAGTCTTACAATATAGTTAGTCAACCCAATTTTGAATTGTTATGCAACATTGAGCCAATTTAAACCAATTTGCTATAAAATGAACTCTTAGTTGTTCAACTGCCTGTAATATAGGACAATTTAGCCTCAAGTGCATCATGTAGGCTTGATGGAAAACAAAGGGAACTCCAAAGATTAGTTTCTAAAATTAACAATATTTTTTTCTCATTACAGCCAAGGTCACCAAAACAATGTTTTCTATGCTATGCTCTCCATCATGACTCAACTTCTAGATGAGAAAATATCTCAACCTCTTGTTGATGTCATATTGAGGAACTTAGTGAGGGAGGGAAAGGTAAACCTCTATTACTCTTGTTTATTGCCTGCAATTTTTATTGCATTTCAAAGTTAAATATGATTTCAGATATTAAATGAAATGGGCATTTTGGCCCTCTTAGGATGAATAAGTTGTTTCTGTAAACTGCACAGGGTCAGTTATTAGTTATAGTACCTGCCATTAGTAGGGTATTTCTGTCATTTTGTCCAGACTGTTGAGCTGTGATTGACCTGAATTAAGAAATAAGCTGCACATTTGCTGTCAATTTCAAAATTTGGTACAAAAATTGCAAGCTATCTTTTTTTGCAGGGGAAACCATACGAGCTCGCTTCCTTGGTTGTTAAATATTTCGAGGACAAATTGGAGCCCTTCATCAGAAGTTCTCTGAGTTCTTGCTTGCGAAGTGGGAACTCTTCAGGAAAGGTGTTGGGCAAAATTCACCACCGAATTATTCTTGAAGTGTTCAGATGCTCTCCTCGAATTCTATTCTCAGTTATTCCAAACTTGATTAATGAATTAGTGGTACGCATTGCATCTCTAATGAAGCTACAAATTTTCAACTTTGTCCTTTGAAAATTGCAAGATCTCTGTACCTGAGAACATCGTAGTACCAGGAAGCTAAAGTTACAATGACAAAGTAAGAAAAATTGGAAATTTGTTTGTCAGTACCAGATGTTAGGACCTTACTAATACAAACATTTAAAGAGTATAATAAATGCTTAGTAGTGAATATTTAAATGTTTTCATCTTTCTGTGATAGTCTGATCATGTTGATGTGCGGGTGGAGGCAGTACGGTTGATAGGAGAGCTTGTTTCTCTTTCTAAGTTTCGCTTGGGAAAGGACTACCCCATGATTTTTGTTGAGTTCTTAGAAAGGTTTTCTGACGAGTCGATGCAAGTCAGAATTGCAGCTGTAGAATGTGTTAGATCTTGTATTTTTTCGGACCCTTCTGGAGGCGAAGAATCTATTGTTCTTAGTAAGTCCATAACTTGCAATTATTTATTATTAATATTCAATTTTGGTGCAATAACTTTCTTCTGAGACCTATAAAGAAATTCTATATAAAGAAACAAGCACACAAAGGACATTGTTATAATTTGGAATTGCTAAAACATACAAACAAATTATGTATCGTTACCAGTGTGTATTACTATTAGAGTTAGTGTGTGGAAACTGCAAATAGTGTTGCTTGCATTTATGTCTGCATTTCTGTTTTAAAACTTACATGGGCACAAGGCTATATTGTTAACTTAAGGATCCAAATTGCAACCAACCTTAGTTACATACTGTGTCTTAACTATTGTAAATATGTATCCAGACGCTATTGAAGGCAGATTATTAGATGCTGAAGACAAGGTGAGAATTCAGGCTGTTTCTACTGTGTGTGAATTGGCTAAATTAAGCATACAATCTTTTCCCTCAGAAGTTGTCTTGCGAGCAACTGAGCGGCTACGTGACAGGAAGGTATGATTATGGTAACTTATGATCCAACCTAAACAATTGTTATAGATCATGGTCCTCTGTCATAGAAATGATGTGGCACATGAAATACAACCTAAGCAATATACAAGCTTAATAATTTGCTTTTGCATGAGTTGAACATTACTCTCTCTTTGTAGATTTCGGTACGAAAAAATGTCTTGCATAGCTTATTGGATCTCTATCGTTTTTATTGTGACGAGTGCTCCAAGGGTATTATTCTGATTAGCTCGTGTTATGAACAAATCCCGTGCAATGTTCTTCTGCTCTGTTTTGACAAAGACACTGATGCTTTCAGGTAAGTTCTATCTCCTAGAAACTCATCTCATTTTGTTCGAGAACTACATTCTAAGGGGCATAATTATAATTTATTATGACGAAATATATAAAACCTGGCTATTTTATGTTGTAGGCCAAAAAATTTGGAGCTTTTGTTTGCTCAGGATCTGTTCCCACCCTCTCTCTCGCCTGAGGAAAGAGCAAGCCACTGGATTGCTATTTACTCCCTCTTCATACAACCTCATATTAAGGCGTTTAGTACTATTCTTTCTCAGAAAAAGAGGTACTTGTGCTGTTACTTCATCCTTTAACCCCTTTTTTCTTCCTCCCCTTTCCCCTTGCCCTAATAGTTTTCATATAGGTTGCATTCAGAGATGCAAACATACTTGGCTCTTCGACTACAAGCAAAGGTCTGTCAATTTTTCTGTATATAACATCTTTCTATTGTTGAAGTTCTGTTAGGTTGGCTAATTCTACTAAGAGAAATAGGAATTAATTTTGTACCTGTTTAAAAATAAGATCGCAGTGTTTTGCATATCCTTTGTCCCGGTTGTTCCTTTATTCAGGTAAATTATTATCTGTTCTTTTCTAGGACCATTTGTCAGAAGAAGCACAGAATAAGATTTTATCATGCTTCACTAAGATGTCATGCCACTTTCCGGATGCTTCTAAAGCTGTCGAATTGTTCCATTGCTTGCATCGGATGAAGGATAAGAACATTTTCAAGGATTTACAGGACTTGTGCGATGAATCCAGCACTTTAGTTAGTGCAAAATCAACACGTGTAAGTGGATAAAATCCACCCCCCCCGCGCCCCTTCCCCGCCTCACACGCATAAAAAAAAAAAAAAAGGGAAGTCACTAGAAAGATTGCTAAACAGATGTCTGAACCCACTTTTCCCTTTTTTCATTATAATGCTTTTATTTCTTAAGAATCTGCATCTTTTTTAAACCTATCTTCTGCATTTCATTACCCTTCTATTCCTTTCTATTGTAGAACACATTGTTGGATTTTTTTTCTTGGGATTCGTTTTTGGATTGATCCCTGAACACACAAAACAATATACTATTCTTTTATGCTACTTTTCTTGTCTTTCACTTCGCCTAATTATTTGTTTTACACACGTAGGATTCGTTTCTGAAAAGAATAGGGAGCAAGCATCAGAGTAATAGTTTTTTCAAAGCCTTGTCGTGGAAGTGTTCACATTCTTTGCTTAATTGTGAGATTGTCCAATGCATTGTTGAGCAACTCCAGACATGCATCAGAAATAGGGAAACTAAAGATGCTGACTCTATATTTGAGCTGCTGCTTGTAAGATTTTCTCAGCCCCTGTATATCTTTCTCAAGCCGGTTGTATACTAGTTCATTCTATTGCATTTCAAATTGCTTTTTTTTTTTTTTTTTAACTTCTCTTTTTGATTCTGAATCTACCCAAGTCTAGACTTAACAAGGGCTTAGTTGATATACAAAAATCAAGAAATGGCCGAATATGTACTGTAAAAACCCTATACCATACAAGGTCTGGTGCCAATCCTTCTTTATAGTTTATTATATAATTGTAAATGATACTGGTGCGTTCAATTGTATTTGCAGGCAGTGTCAACAACTTTTCCATCTTTCCTAAAACAATCAGAAGTGTACTTAGTCGACATTTTTAAGCTGATATCTGACGAGTCAAATATGACTAGTGATAAGTGTCTTCTGCTTTTAGCTAAATCGTGCCGTCATCTGTCCATTAAGCTCAGGCAAATAAACATTTTATTATTCTTATATATTTGGATATATTTAATTTTTTACTTGTTTTTGAGTACTAATACTGGAAGCTACCTTATATTTGATAACTAGTAACCCGTTTTCTGGATTGAAACTTGCATAGGGCTTGATTTCATATTTAAGGGCTAAAGTAGATTAAATTGAGGTATTCGTGCATGGAAGAAGGTCAATTTACCTTTTAATATACATACTTATTTCTCTGTTGGTTTATAGTGATATCTACCAGTATTTGGAAAGAAAATGCCACGAAGGAACCCGTGCCGAAGCCAAATACGCAATTGCAGTGATTTCTTCTCTTGTGCAACCCCTTGACAAAACTTTTACTATTTTGTATAAGGTATTGACAATTCCTCCAATAAGACTCCTTAAGTGCTGTACTGAGCTGGTTGTCAGTTTGCTGCTCTTTTTGTTGGAAACTTGATACTGTTCTAAAACACAAAGTTTAAACTAAAAAGCTCTATTCTATTTGTTAGATGCCTCAATGACTTGTATGATGCTCAGTACAGGCTTTCCCGCATGTATATATGTGTTTCTTGAGTATCGATCGTATCTATTATGCAGATAGTTAAAGATGCGCTTTTTGACGGTTGCAATGTTCCCACAGCATTACAGTCCTTAGGCCAGATAGCACAATGTTCTCCTCCTACATATGATAAGTATGAGAAAGAATTTGTACCGTTTATTAGGAACAAGGTCATTGTCTCTGATGAGGTAATTTTAGATTCTGATGCTATCCTTTCTGTGGCTCATGGTGAATTCTTGCGTAGCTTCTGTGGTGCATCAAAATTGGAGAAAGCCTTATTAGGGGCAGGGGCGGAGCCCGACTTTCAAGCTACGGGGGTTAAATACACAATGGGGGTTCAATCATATAAATTTTTCATACTCTGTATGGGGGTCAATTTTACAGTACCCATAGCATTTTACTCTAAACTATATAGAAAATCATGTATAAGCACAGAAATTTTGAAAATGAATGAATTGACCCCCATTCACTAACACTGAACCCGCCCCTGATTAGGGGGACCTGAGAATTCCTTCTAATGGGGGTTAACAAACTTTGTTGACTCAATCCTAATAAGTTCACAATAATTCCTCCTTGTGCAACAAAGGATGATGATCAGAGCACCATAGATTGCTACATATTTGTTTATAAATTTAAACTTTCTTTATGTTTTTATTTTCTATGTCCAGCTTGTACCAGCATGTGAAGAATCAAGCTCTTATGAAGATGGCTTCTGCAGCCTCTCTTGCAAATATAAGGTGAGTTGGTATTGACTGGGTACAGATACATGGCTGTCATAAGTTGGTTTGTTTTGCATTGTAACAAAAAGCAATAAGTTAAATAGAAAAGAGAAAAAGACGGCTCCTTTACCATACAATTCTTGTGGAGTATATTTCACAACAACAGTGCTGGTATTCCATAAATGGTAGCTTACCGGTACAGATACAGGTACAAGTAGCCAAGATGATATGTTTTTTTTAGAAAGCACGTTAGCTGTAATGCAGATTTATGGGGTTAAAGCGCTTGTGAAGAGTTATCTGCCAGAGAAGTCAACTGATGTGCGGCAACAGATAAATGAAGTATTTAATATTCTATCTGGCATAATTCTAGAAGAAGGCATTTTCAAATCAATTGCTATAAGGTGGCCCCCCTCTCCCCTCTTTAAAACTTTTTTTAAGTTATTTATGGTACAGAATGATTGGTTGTTGACCTTGTTGTCTAACTTGAACATTAATTAATGGTACAGAAAGATTTGGTTGTTGACCTTGTCGTATGTATGCTCATAAACTGGTTTCTTTGATTTAAATATGCTACAATGAAAGATTTTTTCATTGGTTACTTTTCTTTTGATTTGTGTTATTAAATTGTAGTGAATATGACAAGCCTTACCTAAGAGAAGTGGCCGCAAAATCTATTTTGAAATTAGCGACTAGATGGGATTCCTACATTTCGCCAAAACTTTTTTGCTTAACAATCCTGAGGGCTAAGGTGTGTATATTTTAAGACTCAAATTTTCCATTGAAATTTTCTATACCGGATCAAAACATTGTACCAGCTGGTGCTAGTACCATACATGTGAGGCCTAGTTTCTTTTATTCTGCATCTTAACTTTTCTGTTGTGCTGTATTACACAATTGAGGTGCATATAAAGTCAATTGAACAGTTGAGTGTATGGCGAGGCCAAGTGTGATATGTGAAGTTTGGTTTGACAATTTAAGCATATTTGTAATACAGCACTAAGTAGGGTTTGCTATGGTAAACGTGGTTTTAGTTAAAAAAGACTGCAAATAATTCCCCTTTTTTTATCCTGAATATTTTATAGGACCCGGCCAGTACTGTGCGCATATCCTTTATGAAGAAGCTATACATCCTCCTAAAGGAAAACAAGCTTCCAAACAAATATGCTTGTGCTTTTGCATTGGTGTCAATGGATTCTGTTGGAGATATTCGTAATGATGTATGTGTCACTTTTACAAGCTCAATAATATATAATGTTTTTTCATGTGTAAAATTTCACATAATACTGAAGATTGAAATGAGATTTGTAGTTGCTTTAATTGTTATCTTCCTATATATAAATTATCCACGTAGTCTGCACACAGACAAGTTAGTCTGGTACAGCTGTACAAGTAGACAGGTTTGATAGAAAATGTGTCAAAAATGTCAAAGTCAAATAAAAGAATACAAAGAGACAAAACTGGTGATAACTGGAATTTATAGTCCTTTTATGTTGCATAGAATTGGTTATTCTTCTAGTGTAAATTTATCTTATCATTATTCTATAATTTTTCCAACTTGCAGGCAAAAAGATTCATGACTGAGGTCTTAAAGAAACTGGGAGAAAAATATCTAATCAGTCAAAGAAACTTGGCGACAGAAAAAGAAAAATTAACAAATCATCCGGCATATATTGTTGTTTACTTGGTCCATGTTCTTGCGCATTTGGAGGATTTTCCATCCGATGATTCTCTAGATGAAGGTGCCTATGCAGAATTTTCTAGGTACCTGTTTAATTTTTTTTTTTTCATTTTGTATACTTTGTTACTTTTTCATCTTTCGGCATAGTACAATTCGAGGTACATGTTTCTGCAAGTTAGATTTTATGTCCAGACAACAGATTTGGTACAACTTGAGTTGTATGTAGCAATGTATGAGATTTCAATGTCTCAGTCTTAATTGGAATTGAGCAAAATCTCACTTCAGAACCAAACCATTAACTGTAGAAAAGAAAAAGATGAGAATATTAGTTTCGCATCTAATGTGGGGGTCTACAGAGATTTTATTCTTGGAATACATTAATATGTTTTAATTATTTTTCTCTCTTGTTTTCAAATGCAGTCCATTAATTGTGCTCCTGAAAGCATTGCTTGGATCAGATATTTTAGATAGCATTGAAAATGGAGTTGATAGCATAGCATTATTTCTTGTGGGCATATTTTCTGCTATGTTGAAAGCTGAAGATGCTGTTGACAATAGCAGTACTCCGGTAAATAGTCCCTTTCCCCTTCATTCAATCTCCTTTGGTAAACTTTTTTTCTTCTTCTTGTAGGAGTAATTGCGTCGACCACTGCTAATAATGCTCAGTCTCAGTACAAGATCTCTTTATATAGATTCATTCCATCTTAATTGGAATCTTTTTTATGTACGAGGAATTTGTACAAGATTATCTATAAAGTACCTTCACTTAGCTTTAGTTTTCCATTTTTTCTAGACTTGGTTCCATGTTTCTTGGTTAAACTTTTCTTGAGTTCTCCAAGCAGTTTGTTTTAACCTTTTGTCATATTACCTCAAATCTGGCTCTCAGTATCTCATGGCTGATGCACTTAGACCTCCTCAAATTTTGCACCTTTTGGTTGATCCTTGCACCAGACAACCAATGTGCACCTTTTAGGCCCATTACCGTATCAGTGTAGTACAATGGTACCATGTTCTCTTGTCTGAGAAGTTAAAATTTGTATTTCTTATTGATGCAGAAATTACATAAATTGGCAAAAATTGGCTTTCTTGCGACAAAAGCACTAAGTAAGGGCTGCAAGATGTCGTCAGACTCTCTAGTAATTTTGTTGCCCTCTTCCTATTATAAGGCTTGCAAACCTGAAAGTTATGCTGAGGTAATTTTGCTTTCTCTTTTTCTTTAAGTCTGCCCCTCCAAGACATTAAACTTTCATATGCTTGATAACCCTTGATTCGCATCTCTTTCCCAAGATTATCAAATTACCCTTACCTCTTTCACTTTTTTTCCTCACAGTTTCATTCTTACTTATCTAATATCATAAATTACTTGCATACCATATAAACATGAAAGGTATACGCATTTGCATCATTCCCCTACTGTCCTCCTTGCTTTTTCCTAACTATCTCTCTTCAGAAGTATGAGGATGAAGGTAGTTCCATACTTCTAAGAAATCAAGGGAAAGGCAGGGGTCATTTAGATATTTTTTCATTTCTTAAGAAGTAGATGTATTTTTTTTCTAAACTTTTTTTTTTGTAGTTAAATTCTTTTGGAAAAATGTTGACTGTTGTCTATTTTATATTAATTTAGGAAAAAAACGCCTACAACAATATCATTGATGGGAGCTTTGTCAAGAGAATCCTTCAAGCTCATGAAATCTCTACTCAGGTTAGTGTTGCTTTTGCTTCAATTGCTAAGAAGACCTCTTTTTTCCTTCTTCCATCTTTCAGAAAAAAATGGCATCATTTCGGTCACCTAATTTCATTTAGAACAAAAAAACAAGCTTTTGCAATAGGGTGATCTCAATCTAGCTGACTTGGATTCTCCAGTACCAGTATCGCTAAAATATAGCCAGTATCTAATATACAAATAGCTTATCAGTCAACTTACAAACCAAAATATCCTCAAAAAGGACTGGTAAAGCCCAGGCAAAGTGAGATAAGACCCAGAAACTACCACAATGCAAATAAATGCACTGGTAAAGCCCAGGCAAAGTGATATAAGACCCAGAAACTACCACAATGCAAAGAAATGCATAAAAACAGAAACATATTACAATTATTTTTAGTAATTATTTTGCCTTATAAAAAATGACTGATTACAGCTTTGTCACATAATCATTTCAATTAATCAGGCCTTCAGTGAATTGGTGGTGAAAACTCAATCAAGTTCTGGTCATAGTAAAGCAAAGACCAGTAGATCATCAGGCTCTCAGAACAAACCTGTAGATACCGGAGCACCAAAAACTCATTCCAGAAAAAGAACTGAAAGTTCTGATAGAAGCGATAAAAATGAAAACAATTCACAAAAGGACAAGGTGTCTTCGTGCGGATCAGGCAGTGCCAATCCTGTGACCGTAAATTCTCAATGCTTGACTGGGACTGAATCAGTCTCTGTTTCTCGGATAGAAAATGAAAATCCTCCAGTTAAGAAGAGAAATTGCATGAAGACCTTCCAAGCCGGAAAGGAAAATCCTAATAGTAGCAAGGATTGCAGAGTAAGTGGAATTGCCTTTTTTGTTGGTAATAACTTGGTCACTGTTTTCCTTGTTGAGGTTTGGTTTCTGTTTAGTTGGGATCTATGAATAGAGATCTAATAGCAAATTGAGGGTTCAAATGCCTCATGTTTTTCATGCCTCACATCCTTATCTCCGTTTTCGATGTCTGAATAGTCCATCTGAACTGCTCAACATGATCTCTATGTTAAAATGTGCTTGGAGACCAAATTTTATATTTTTTTTAGATAGGTAAAATTACTGTTTTTGGTTGGTCCAGAATCTTGTGAAAACCAGTGGTTTTGTACCTATTTAAAAAAATTTCCAAAAATATATAAAATTTGGTCTCCAAGCACATTTTAATACAGAAATCTTGTCGAGCAGTTCGGATAGACTGTTCGGACTTTGAAAACTGAGATAAGGAAATTAACTTCTGTAAATTAATAAAGAGGGTTCAAATGCCTCCATTTGTTAATTTTCTAATAACAATAATTATACAATTTATATGCCAAAATAAAATCATTAAATGTGATCTATGTTATTTTCTCTGTATGCACATAATATTTTTTTTTACTTTTTGGTTCTGTTTTTATGTGAATCAATTAGTTGAAAAATCAACGTCGAGAAATCATCCACATCAGTGCATTTTTGCAAGCTCTTGATAACAATCAAAACAAAGTTGAAATATCATAATCTTTTACATGTGCATAGAGAATATGATGTAGATCATATCTAATGGTTTTATTTAGACACATAAGTTTAGAATTTTGAGTTATTAAAATTTTAAATATGGAGGCACAAAAAATGGAGGCATTTCAACAATCGATTAAAGTTCATTGGAAAATGAAAGCTTCAAGAAATTTTAAACTATGAAAACCAAGTGCATAAATTATTATCAACTCCTTTTTATGTTAACCTAAGAATAAATATATATTTTATACATTTTGTTTATATACTAGGAAAAGCTAGGCTCAGGTGAAGAACTTGTGGGCCGAAGAATCAAAGTATGGGATCCTTTTGACATGCGGTAAGATCTCTCAAGGACACGAAACATATCTGTAAATACACAATGATTGATTGATTTTTTTCTTAAATGCCATTTTTGTTCTTATTCCAGTTATAGCTATGGAACTGTCAGATCCTTTTATTCTCAAAACTCATGCCATGAGGTACATAATTTCTTTTGATATATATTGATTTCATTCTTCGAGATGTGCCAGTTTCTACTTGCTAACTCTTATATTAGTAGATTGTATTTGATGGTGGCGAAAAAGATCTGATCATACTAGGGGATGAGAAGTGGGAAATTCTTGAAGATACTTCAGCTCTTAAGGATAAGGTTGACATCTTTTTGTTTATGTTGTGTCTAAGAGAGCAAAATGTTGACATCGTTTTTTTTATTCCTTTCAGGACTTGTCGAAATTCTGTCCCAAAGACTGGTAAGCAGTTTTAAAGTTGGTTTTGAATTTTTTTTTTTTAAAAGTTGACATAATACCTTTTCTTTAATTTCTAAGATGATTTTTCAGTAGCTCCAAAAAAACTCTGGGAAAAAATGTGTCTGATCCTTCCAAGTCAAGAACTCTCAGAAACAGGGAAGCATGTAGAATAGAAAGGTATGACACTGTTCTCTCCAACCCCCAAATGCTCATACACATGCAAACAAAGAACTTAGGTTTATGTCATTACAAATTCACACATCTTACATAATGCCGAATATAGGTCAGAGTCTTCTAATAGCATTGGCGAAGCTGCTACTCAAAGTAATGAAGATGAGTCAGGAAAGCAGTGTTCTTCTTCTGATGAAGCTTTAATTCATCTGAAGAACAAAAAAGTTCCTTCAGGTAAATTTTTATTTTTTATTTTCTTTGCTAATCATTCTTCATCAAGAGAGTTACCCTTTTGTGTTTTTTGAAGAAAATGGCCAAAGCCATTTGATGCCATTAACATAAAATATAGTTTTTGACAAAGTCCCTAAAAACAGAAGTGATAATTACAAAGTACCCAACTTAACATATCTTAAATATCATTTGTTTCTGCTGGATTAATATTTTAATTTTTTAAATATCCATTTTTTTCTGCTTGAGATTGGACTACAGTTCCTTTTTGTTGTTCTCATAAAACTAGATGTTCAAAGAGGTGAAAAGTTCCATATTTTAAAGACATTATCTTTAATTTATTTTATGGCAGGTTTGAGTAGCAAGGCAGTGACCTCATCATTACCAAAGGTCTTGCAGGCTCGAGGGTTGTTTTCTCTTTACTTTTTATAATTTTCTTTTCCATTAACTAATAAGCCTTTCATGTTTTTGCATTTTGCATTGCTTTCAGGGCAGAAGAGCTCGAAAAAGGGGATAGGCATTACAATTAAGCTAACACAATGAATGGAAGCAGTTAATGATAAACTATTGTATATTTTTTTACCTAAGATTTTTGTATTGATTGTAGACTGTTAGAGGTAATACGATACATTGTCAATATCTTTCTCCCGGCTTAGGAAAACTTGCCTTAAAATATTAGATATTAGATGTTTTGATATACAAAATGGTACACCACATAGTTTATAGCATGGCTTGCTGACCTCATTTTATTGGTAGTTTTTATGTTTGTTGTTCTAATTTTATAATCCATGAGCTTGATTACTTATTTTTTTCATAAATTTTATGAGGCAACTGTTTCGGATTATAATGATTAAACCATTTGCCATGAAAACTCCATAAAAGTAAAATGAAAGAGGTCCATGTCGTGAAAATTTTATTAAAACCTTTTTACGTTCAGCTGCGCCAATTTATCCCACATACAAGACCTGTTTTCTAAATCTGCAATGCCCAGCAATATTGCTGGATCATTTCAGCCAATACATTTGAAAGAATAATGTCGTGCTGTGCCATTCTATTTTATTATCCTTTTGAGTCTCTTTCGTAGGATGTTGTGAATTCCTCGTTAAGTCTCTGTCCGACTAGGATATGTCAAAGTGCTAAAAAAATTAAATTCTAAATTTATTAGAAAGTGGGTTATAAGCGCACAATGTACTGTTATAGTAACATTGGGTTGATCCACATGGATAGTTTTGAATGCTAATTTAAACTATTTTGATTATCTAGACTCGTAAGAAAGTTGGGTTAAAACAAGCTTGTAAAGTTTTTGACTTGTCATAATACCCACTAACAATTCAAGTTAATTTACTCTTTACTTAATTTTATTTGGTGTATTCTAATTCAAAGGATATAAATAAAATAAGCACACAAGATAAATCAAATCACAACAAAAAATAAGCGATGAGTAATGTTAATTAAATTGCATCAACTATTGAGTTTACAAACTATAGCCCTAAGAGAGTAATATTAGTCTCTCATTGGTGAATAAAATACAGAAATAAATACAAAAAATACAACATCTTGGAAAATAAAAACCAGTAACAAAGAGAGAATTAAAAAAAGTTCCTTTAATTTGTGCAACTTTGTTATTTTTGTTATTGGCTGAACATTTCGATTGAAAAAGAAGATTTCATTTGATTTTACTGTTTGTACTGACACGAACTGTGTGGTGTGGGAGTTCAACTTCTATTAAAATTTGCAGACTAGACATGGTACAAACAGTAACATAAATGCGTGAATATAGTTTACAAAGTTGGATTGCACTTAATTTCCTTGGAATGGCACAATCAATAGGCTTAAAACAGTAAGTATTTTAAACTTTCAACAAAATTGTGAAAAAAATTGAAAATGTTGATTAGAAATCTGACTTCGATTGGGATTTTTTTTTTTTTTTTTTTTAAATTAAGGGGTTTCAACTTTCAAGTGTTCAACTCTTTCACAAAAAGAATTTAAAAAAAAAAATGAAAATTCTACAATAAATGTAAACTCAAATTTCAACAGAATCTGAGTTTGCACCATTTGGATTCTCACTTCGTCCTACACAAATTCCCAACAGAATCTGAGTTTACACCATTTGGATTTCAACAGCTTCTTTTTGTGTTTGCGAGCACTACATGATCCTCCACGGTGTTGCTGCTGCGTTCCATTCGTTTGTTTCTCAGATGTCACTCCGTATTTGTCGATGCACTTATTCCGACTAAAGTTGAGTACTTTTATGTATCGTTTGAGAGAATAATGTCGTGCTGGATTATTTCCCCTAATGCACGTGAATTTTGAGGGACTTGGTTGCTTATATTAGAATGTTGTTAACGCATACAGCTATTTGATTGGGCAATTTTGTTAGCAGGCTTTTGGCACAAAATCAATGTTCCCGCTTAGACCTGTTTTCAGAGTTTTGCTTGTAACCAGGATAGTTTTGAAATGGAAAACTGTAAGGTTTAAATCGATTCCGATCACACCAGTTGTGCAGCTTCAGATTTAATTTTTTTTTCTTTTTTTTTCCATAAAAATGAAATCACATGGGTAATTCTAGTTGCTCGAGCAAGTCTTGACTACCCATTATAGTTCTTCATTTATTTATTTCATATATTAGTTTAGCACCAAGATTCTTAAGCTCGTGCAAATGTTATCTAATAGACTTGTCGACTGGCCTTTACAACAAACTGTATTTTGAGTTGCGTGTGCATCCCATGCAATTGGATCACGCACGGCAACAGACGGCAGTCAGATCTACAGCAATCCATAACAATAGTTCTTAACAAATATACCAATGACACCTTAAACCTTGTAATCTTCTCAGTTTGGTGTAAATCGAAACGATATTGCATCCCTTTTGTGCCAATTACATCCAATCAACCTTAACCTTGACCTGATAAATGATAGACAATTTGAACTCTCCTTTGAACCAGCACAAGTAACATGCTCAAAAGAAAAGGCTAAAGCTTACCATTCTATGTCTGATAACAAAAGTATATAACAAATTGCTTCTCTAAAGTACTGCAAAATTATCCTTAAGCCAAAACTGTGAAATCAACATAACAGTAATAATCACAGAAGGCTCCAATAATGATCAGTCCTTTGAGGTTATGACCAGCAGCCCCAGTGCCCCAATTAGCAAGTACTGAAATAAGACAGTATGCCAGTAAGTGCTTGTATGAATGCAACAATTTTATAGGCAAACTTGTAAAAAGAGGAAATAACCTTTTTTTAAAGGCAAACCTATACACCATTTCAAATTTATGAAATTACCAGGTCTAAATTTGCAAAAAAGTGAAATTATTTTGTCAGCCTGACTTTAAAATTGAAAATTACCACATACAGCCTTTTTCTCCTGGTTTCTTTTAAATACTATACTCTAGTTTCTTGTTCATTTGTTTAAAGATATATAGTAAGTAGGGAAGTTGGGCATTTTAGAGACAAGTCAGGTGGAGTGGTGTTTTTTTGCGACAGTTTATGGGGTATTATTTATTTCTTCTTTTGCCTATGAAATATATTTTAACATTTTTGCAGGGTTAAACATGAAATTTGTCTTATAAAACTTGTATTCCTTAGATCAGACTTCGGGCTCATAGCTCACCTTAACAAGTGGTTTCTCCGTCATGATAATTGTAACCCACCCAACATATGGCAAATACCTATTCCTCAAAAGCCAATCAGATATTACTTATTAGTACTTTATATTTATCAATTTATCGTTAGTCAATGAAAGACATGAATTGTATAATATATGCACTAACCCAACAGCCCGGCCCATGATGTGATGCTGTTGAAGCCACAGTTGGCCTTGCGCGTAAAGAAGGCGATCATCTCCAAAATTATTATCACCTCAAATACAGAAAAAAAAATGAGGGGGAGACATATTTAGTATCAAAATGGAGTCGGGCATGAGTATTACACTTAGCGCTAGTAACAACATTAAGAAACAGATATGAAATGAAAGCAACCATTTTGAAAGATACCTTTAGTAAGAATGTCAACTTCTCCAGTTTCTTGCCGTTCATGGAGCTACAAAGCATATTAAAATTTAATTTGGGATTTCTCGGGTCATTATCTTAAACTAAATAAGCAAAGTCGAGGTATCAAATACTCACCTTTTGGTAGCCATATCATCTCATTTTTGTGTTATAATTCAAAATTGTACTTCCAAAAAATAAAGCTTGAACCATTCATCTTATTCTACTTACGAGTAACACATACATGTCGATAATTGTTAAATTAATTCCACTGAGTACAAGAACAAGAGGCTGGAAAATCAATGGTTTGGTTGCCATTATTTTGGTGAGTTGATATCCAACTCTTGATCTTGTAAAGAACAAACAGTAAATTTTACAATTTTTGATATTAATGCATTGCTTTTGAAGTAGACAAGATCAGTGATTCAAATTTGTTGTTCGGTATCTGAATTTCGATTGGTAATGCAAAAATGAATAATTGGTATGATGGTTTACCGAAATAATGGGTATTTGGTCCCCCTTAAGTAGAATGCTAATAAAAAAGAAGTATCAATGTGTCATATTTAAAACCTGGTTTTTTTAAATGCCAATTGACACACATATTGCAACAATTAATTAAAATTATGGTTTATATCAAGTAGTATTTATTGATTTCAGTCTTCAATTCCACGTATCACTCCACCCCCACCAACCATAAAACTAACTTGTTGCACTTAATCTAGGGTAAAAGGGTAATTTACAGAAGTAGGTCATTTAGCTTATTATATTTCAACAGATTTATATATCACAAATGCATGTTTTGGGGCTCTTGTGCAAAGATTAAAAAGTTCAGGGGTGCAATGCTCAACTCAACCATTTTATTTTTTACATTGACAGCAGAACCCTCTAGCCCCATATATAAAAATGAATTGAGATTAGTTACCTTGATTACACGATGCACGATCGGGATCTCTCTCCCCTGAAAGTGGTAAATAACAAGCGTAAATAATTAGTGGATGGATATTTTGATTGTATTTGGCTTTAGAAACTTTCCATGGTAATGGTGGGTGGATCATAGGAAGGTATTAAAAATTAAATAAATAATAATATACACATCAGAAATAAATTCTTTTGACTTGAATGAAGTGACAAACAGCATTAGTAATCTTATTTCTTCGTTTACAATTTTATAACATCTGGTTGAAGGAGTATCAATTTCAGGATTTGAATAGGTTAATTATTAATATTAATTCTACAATGAGAAACAGGCGATGTAGATGTGGAAGTTACATCAACATTGAAAACAACTATTTCACCCGTACGAATCGGGTCGTTACTCATGTGTAAGAACAGTATATCACCCTGCAAAAATAACATAGAAGAATCAGTAATAAAATACAAACAGAAGTACTATAGCAGAATTAAAAACAAAAACACCTATTTTCATTGTCCCACGCTGACCTAACCATTGAAATGATAATGTAATAAACGAATATCAAGGGCTTAGCTACTTCGATATTTAAACAAATTATGAGTTTGCTGAATTCAAGTAAGAAAAGATACATTACTGAGAAATACAAAAGTAAAACTGACCCTCTTAAACCCAGGTTCCATACTTCCTGATAAAACAACGACAACTGGTGACTCACTTCCTGTTACACACATCAAACCTTTCCATATTATCAGCGCCGATGTCACAATCATCCCTGAAAGTTATTTTATTTCACATCAATGACAAAACATAAAAACTCTTTTGAAATTCTTCTGAGAGGATAAAAACAGAACAATAAACTTCTATTCAGTTTATTCCTCCAATGCAAGTAATTGTGAAACAATGGACAGACTAACAAGTACTAGCTACTACCATGCCTTCTTGATAAATAAATCAACATAAACCAGTAACAACAATGTGTAGCACAAACGCTTCATTTGAAGGGGGCTCCCGCAATTTTAGAATACAGTATTAACTACTAATTCCGTAATTGATCTCCAGAAATTATTCCAGCTACTATCCCTGACAAGATAGGATCTTTAAAAACTAAACTTCACATAGCAGGTCGACGAACAAGTAAAACAACGTTAGGAAGCAATTTTATACTATGAAAACGCTACAATACCTCCCCGACACTAAAAGAAATGGACAATGTTTATAATAAGATGAGATGATGACGGACCCAAACTGACGATCTGAGTGAGAACCTGCCTGATCTGGAGAGAACGGATCGACTCGATCGAATCCCCCAAAAACCCCATTTTTCTTCACCTTCTTGTTTCTCTTTCTCCTCTCTCCTCTCTCCTCTCTCCGATCTCCTTTTTGTGAGCTCGGATTTGTTTTCAGTTACAATTGGGGTACGAAACTACGAATAGGTTGAGTTGGGCCGGGGTGGGCCGGATGGGTCTAAACAGGTTTGGGTCGTTTTTTTTTTTTTTATAAACAACAATAGAGAATAGAGAGAACCAGAAATCGCAATTGTACGGTACGAAAGAGTGAAGATATTTTCGTATTCGTATCCATATATCATATATTTACAAGTATTAACCTTATTTGTACTATATTCATACCGGTAATATTAACAGATAATAAACAAATAATGAGTAATTATTGAATAAATTGATAGCTTATATAGTTAATTCAAAGATATAATAAAGAAATATATTAAGCACATTATGTGCGTAATATCATGAAATATAAAATTGAAATTAATAATATTATTATTTAAAAAAATAATTTATTAATTAAATTAGTGATATAAAATATTATATAAATTAATTGTGTTATAAATAAATAATTAAAAAATTATATAAAATGTTGTATAAATCAATGTAGTCATAATAGTACACATTATATAGTTATATACAAATATAAAATTAAAATGAGTGAGGCTACGGTGATATGCATAGCACGGATTGGGTCCGTGCTACGGCTCAAAATTTGACTTTTCAAAATCCTAACGGTCGATCCGAACTGTTCAACATGATTATAAAATGAATATATACTTCCAAACCAAATTTTACATTTTTTCGAATTTTTTTACTATTCTTTTAGATAGGCTGTTTTTGGATGGTCCAGAATGTTCAGATCAAGTGATTTTCGAAAAAATAATAAAAAAATTCGAAAAAATGTAAAATTTGGTTTGCAAGTACATATTCATTTTATAATCATGTTGAACGGTTCAGATCGACCGTTAGGATTTTGAAAAGTCAAATTGTGAGCCGTAGCATGGACCCAATTTGTGCTATGCATAGCACCGTAGCCTCACTCAATTAAAATTATCATATATAATTTTATATTTATCAATATGGGTAGAAAATAATTACTACCTATACCCTTACCCAATAAGTTAACATTTTTTTACTCTTATTTTTACTCATGAAGTTCATGATTTTTTTTTTAAATTTATATCCACTTTATCAAATATGATACAAGTAAGATAAATGAGTAAATGGATGTCATTGACACTCTTAGATTGTGCTCCAGAAACAACTCATTTAAAGAAAGAAAAGAGATGGAAGGAGAAGAGAGCAAACAACCATTTCACCTCCTCTAGACTCCAAATTGGAGATGACAAAATTCTTAAAATTTTGCTCAAATTATACATATTTCATCTCCTCTTCCCTTCTCTCTCATATGTTCACCTCCTAAATTTATCCTTCTAGAACAAGTAAATGAGTATGGTCAGATTCAATCAGACCTTAGTTTCCCTCCGCTCCCCTCCCTTTCCCTCGCGTACCTCTTTCTGGAGCGCAGCCTTAGAGGCAATGCTTTGAGAAGACCAACATTTTTTCCTTGTTAACTTCATAACATTGACCTGTCAGTACTTGTTGAGTTGAATATGTTTTAAAGTATGCTTTATTAATGTTGAGTATTATGTTTTAAAGTACACTTGAGAAACAAAGAAGTTATAGAGCAGCGGCATCATTTCGTTCAATGGTGAACATACATAACGAATAAATGGATTCATTTATTTTTAATTTTTTTTGCATAATTTTTTATATA
Source organism: Carex parvula (assembly GCA_025461045.1). NCBI lineage: Eukaryota > Viridiplantae > Streptophyta > Magnoliopsida > Poales > Cyperaceae > Carex > Carex parvula. Next base: position 61,369 of record JAJGRW010004591.1, on the reverse strand, counting down.
TTTTAGGATAAAATGCTATGGATATTGTAAAATTGACCTTTATACACAATATAAAAAATTTATATAATTGATCTCCATTCATTTAAAAGTCTAACTCCGCCTCTAATTCCATCAGTCACAGTACAAGAGAATCCTATTAACTTAAGTATTTATTCTAAATATTAGAGGTCGAGTCAATTCGGTTCCTTGTTTCTTAGCACAAGCAGAATTATGCTCTAATGAACGAAAAAACTCAAAATGAAAAAAAAAAATAATAAAAGAACGAAGTCTTGAAAACAACCGGGATATTTTACCAGAATAGCATCATAATATATAATATAAAAGCACTCACACCTTGCACCATGCAGTCATGCACACAAGAAGAACAGTGAACAATGCGACAACAAAAGCGAAAGAAAACAATGGAATTACAGCCGCAATCTGAAAATTCTGAAAATTCTTATTTATGACACAGCCGCAATGTGAAATTACAGCCATAAATTGAGTGGCCGCAATGTGACCCTTTTTTTTAACTTTGACCAAAATCAAAAGAATCAAGTGTCAAAAATGAAATTCTAGCTAAATCGTGATTTTTTTATTTATTTTTTTTCAAATGGTAAAAATAAAAATTTCGGATCCCTCCCCATGCCAGTGAAAAAAAACTACTACATATCCCTTTCGTTATAGTGTCGGGGCTGAGCCGAATTTGATCCGAGCATAAATATTTAATTTTATAACCGTGCCTATTTGTAATGGGAAGAATGATACCGGCTGTTTAGTATCTTTGCCCTTAAAACACTTGATCGATTTCAATGAAATCGGTGGGCCATTTTTATCAAAAATAAAAACAAAAATTCGGTTCAACCAACCCGATAACGAGTAAAAAAAGCACCCCTACTAAATTTTATTAGTTCACACAAATATGCCATTGCTTCTGATTGCTCCTTGAATAAAATTGCAAGACATCCTGACGTACATTATTGCAATCCACTTGCTACCCACGTTTGCGTGGTGGTCCAAAGTATAAAAAGTTTTACCGAAGAGATATAACCTCACCATTTTTCTCATCTATGTTGATAGATATAAAAGATAAAAAACAATTTTCAGTAATGTGTATATGAAATGAGGGCAATACGAGTCAAAATACCACTTTGTAAATGCTTCGGGTTTTAGACTATCATCACCATAAATTCCAACTCAAGTTATCTCCTTCAATACACTAGGATATACTTCTATTATGTACCTTATTTCATAGTCATGGACATATATAGATGTATCCGTCAAATAAACTTGCGCTCAGTGCCACATTAGCTTCAATAGACCTCGACTAGAAAACAAGCAAATGGTAATAGAAAAACAATAAGCTCACTCTGCCGTAGGCATGAGAGGAGAATTATCACTGACCAAAGCTATTAATTATTGCAGCAATCCACTCTTCTTACCCCAACCAATAGCCATAATGTATAATATGACACAACCTCCAATTGTACCAAAAGTAGTGCCCCAAAATTTCATGTCAGATTTTTGAGCTTCTTCTGGAGTGTTGGGGTCGTTGAAAAGGGAGATTCCGATGTTCATGCCAAAGAGACCCACGACAACTACACCTGCGGTAATGACCACAGTTGCAGTAGATAGCATTACACCCATTTGCAGCAACTGGTTTTGCTTGTCATCCAGCATTATGTTGATATAATCCTCCGTGTCATCCACGTACTCCCTCAACTATAAGAATAATATTTAATAAAAATTCCATATACTAGATAAAATAAACATTGCTGAAAGGTGAACCTTATCATTTGCAAACCCATTTCCTCTTTTTTTTTCCCCAGAAAATGATCAAGGTAAAACCCTTGTTTCTCATCCAGTAAAAACCACTTGTTACCATATTGTCAGCCATACTTATTCATTGCTTCGTGTAGCAATCCACACAGACATCTAATTGCAATTGCATATAAGTTGAGGGTAACAGATGGCATGATAAAATTCCAGTAATGGAATGAAAAACAATATAATTATTTTCAAAAACTCTAGCAAAAAGAGGAAGCGCATACATGGGATAATTTGTTAAGAGTTCCATCAATCTGCACAAAATAAGCTTCTAAAAGCATCTCCAATTCTTCAATGTTAGGCTTGATGGCAGTTAAGCTCCCATTGCTGCTACCTGCATCTGATTGTATGTCTTCACCCCTAAAAATACACTTAAACAGATTCTTAAAAGCATTCTGTAATGTATTAACCTAATAAAAAAAACGTTTAAAACAGACCCGATATCTTAGCATGCTTGTCATTTTGCTGAGCAAATAACATTAAGAACCATTTTAAGTGAGTTTTTTGTTAAAAAAGTTAATATTTCATTATCACCTGTTAACATTTCATTGCAGAAACAGTTGCAAGCTTCTGAGTTAATGAATTAGTTTCTAATTTTCTACTTGCAAAGAAATTTACTTGAACAAATATCAGAATAGTGGAGTAAGCTGCACAATTTAAGCATCTTTTGACTGCAGTTCAAACAGCTAGAAGTTATATATGGAGGCTATACAAAAATACTGAGTTCAATCAAGCTAGTCAGGTGATAAATGTGAATATAAAGATGGAGACATTTTGCAAAAGACAATAAGAGAAAGGAAATTGAAATGTTTTACCCAAGATAGAGATGGCCTAACCTGTTCTCTTCAGTGACGTCATCATCATCATGGCCATCATCATTACGGCCATTCTCATATATACGGGGTAGAGATGACTCAAAAAGGCGTTGATTCATGAGTTTCTCTGTGAGGTACATCTCTGCCATATCCATATCATCATCCAACAGTTGCTCCAGTTCATCCCTCACCTTTCCACCCAATAAATCAAAATCAAAAGAACTCGAGTACATAGCTTAAATAGACGGGATAAAAATAGGGAATCCAGCATTGTGCACGTCTTCATTATTGTAAGGGTAGCTACCAAAAGTGATACTATACATGAATTTATGCATAATTTTAGTTTCTATAGGTCCATGTCCTAATTACCATTCCCTTTAATTGCTATCTGTCGATCCGATAACCATCAATATGCCATTTTATATTTTCTAACAAGAAAGTACTACAAATAATAAAACAGACAATACAATTTACCTTCTGGACACGACCGGAGATAGCCACCAAACGACTCTTGATTTGTCTGACGCGTTCTAGGTTAAGTGTGCTGATTTTTGAAGTCAACTCATCTAAAGCTGGATATGCCTCTTGTTCCAGAGTCAAAGTCTAACAATAAGAGCAAAATTAATATTTTTTTTTTCTGCCTGAAACAACAAAAAACTCTTACAGATGGTTTAGGGGATTCAAATGAACTATGCGGTAAACTAACCCTCGATTGTGCACTTGAGCAAAGCAGTCCAATATTTAACCCATTTTAGCTGCAACTAGTCACTCAATATTGGATGCCATGCACCAAGAAACCAAGAAAGACCAAAATGAAACATTGGAGTCAACTGGCCTGATACTTAGTCATACAACTAAGAATCTGACTGAAAAGGCATCAAATTAAAGTTTGTCGAATACTAAAACTTGAAAGTTTGAAAAAGCACCTCAGCTTCTAGACACCTACAAGTTGATTCCAGGCACGCCTCTAGAGCTCTAAATTCAAAAGGAAGAACCTTCTTCATGCTTTGATCCTTGCATAGTGCTAGAGGTGGTGGGACTGGTAGACTACTGTTCTCTCCTGTTGGAATGCTATTATTTTGTTTGGATGCCCCAAGTGCATCTCTCTGTCCTGCACCAGGTACAGCAATTCCGGGCCAGGCAGATGTTTCCTTCATCAGACCTTCTCCATCTATATCACACTGGAAAAGAAAGGGCAGAAGAAAGTTATATAACTTTTTTATCTTTTATTATGTTCAATACAATTTATAGGTGCTCAATGAGACTATAAACAGGGGTAACACTTATGTGAGGTTGGCTTACCAATATCTATGACAGCAAAAGATTCCCCTAATAATGTGGTAACCCCATTCCACAGTCCAACAATGAAAACAAAAAGTAATCTATAGTGTTAGGACAAAATGACAAATAACCAGCAATTGGATTTCTCAATTCAATCAGAGGTGATTCCATAAATAAATTCACTGGTTGAAACTAGCCTTAGGAGTCTTCATTCTTCCTTAATCTTCTCTCTCTCACATACACACATATTCGACGTACTTACATTTTTTTCAAACTAAGATAGCTTCTAGTAATAATCTTGATTGCTAACGTAACTTGAATTTTGATTTCATAGCCGGTAATTCTGTAATAACAATTTTCCCAGAACAAAAGTAAAATGTATAATATAAATATAGAAGGGTGTCTTGGGTATATACTCTAATGTTCATAGGTTAATTTCATTCATGTGTTCCATTGTGTTTTTGTCGAATCAAAAGAAGGTTACCAGGCTCTATTAGTAGTCTATTCCCAGGAAACCCCGCTGGTATTGTAGCAGCAAGTAACAATCCATATGAGATGATCTAAAAGGTAGTCCCTAGTATAATTAAGTGATGATGAGGAGTTGAAGACGAGGGAAATCACAGAAATGACGACAACTTAAGCACCAACAAAAGAAATTATAATTAATAATAGTACTCAAGAAACACAATCTTGATGATAGCATACTGGGGATAAGTTGGCAATTAGCAGATTCAATAAACCAGTCTGAGTTATATTAATTTAGAAAAATAAAAGATGAGGGAAACTCGTGAAAAAATGCATAGCAATTACCGTTTGATTTGCCCCACTGGAATCCGAAACCCTGGCTTGTAATTCACGAACAAAAGGTGCCACCACTGGATCTTTAGAATTTGGGATTAACACCTCATGTGCAGTAATTACAGCTCTGAATCTCTCCAAATTCACCACAATCGCTCTTTCTCTTCCCAGTATAGACGAAGGATACGAGAGATGAGGGTCGAGCACGCGCAGATCACGCGCGGGGAGACCCGTACGGGCCATGACTTGGTGCTTCCCCACCTCTTCCAGGCATGCGCCGCCAGATGGCGAGACAACCAGCCACTCGCGAGTTGCCGCCGCCGCCTTGCGCCGAGTCCCGCCAGGCGGAGGAACGGCCTGTGCACGTGCGTGGTGGGCCTCCATGAATCAGGGTCAGGTTTTCAGTCTTTCAGGGAAGGAGAGAAGGCGAGGCAGGAGAGAGCTGTTCTACCTGTCTCGACGAGTCCGCATCCTCTGCATTAACGCACCAGTTTAGCTCCAGACCGTCCGATCAGAGTCCGGACTACGCCTGGAATACACGAGGTCTTTAAGATTCGTATTATTGTGTAACAAACGGATTAGATCTAAACTCAAATGGCGCGTTAATGCACAGGAGGTTCGGCCGGAAGTAGTAGGATCCGTATCCTCCCAGGTACCTGACTCAAGCAAATGGAAACGGACGGCCCAGATTAATTCTATCTGGGTCAAACACAACCCGGTATCTATAAAGACTGTAGGAGATATGTTTTGAGATTTGTACCATATTAAAAGAACCGTCCGATCATAATTTGCTTGAATCAGGTAACTTGAGGTGATGTGAATTCAGATCTTACACCATGATTAATTAGACCGCGCGCTTGTACTGGCAGTCGTGTTATTACTATTTGGGCTTATTTGTGTGTGTGTGTATTTGGGCCAGTTACTGTAGAAAGATGTATGCGTGTAGAGTGGAAAAATGTGTCGTGTCGTGCCGTACCGTGACTAACACGCTGTGACTTTAGTCTCGTGTAGTGCCATGCCGTGCCGTAACCAAGTTATTTTTTTTTGTGCCGTGACCAAAATGTCAAGGGGTGTCACGCCACGTGAGTCATGCCGTGCCTAAACGTACCGTGACCATACGTGACTGGCGTGACCATTTAATCATAATTTATGTTAGTTTATTCAAGATTCATCATTAAATCAATATTTAATGGTCTTAATTACACGTGACTCGTGTGACTACGTGACTTGTCGTGCCGTGACTAAATCTTTTACGTGCCGTGCCGTGACTAAATTTTTTACGTGCCGTGCCAAAGTTTCAAAAAATCAGCACGGCACGCAAATGATTACGGCACGGAACACGCGAGTCATGGCATGTAACTGACACGCGTGCCATGCCGTTCCGTGATAGAGCCGGCTCCGCCGTGCCATTTTTCCCACTCTATATGCGTGGAATAGGGAATTGAAGAACAAGTATCCTCTCCAATACTGTAAAAGATTTTCTTCACTTTACGGTTTGAGATTAATTCTCAGCCACTTTGAGATTCGGGTTAGCACAGGCAGTATTATTGGGCTTTGAGATTCGTGCCAAGTTAAAAAGAACGGTCCAGATTCAATAATTGTAAAAGATTCGGGATTTGAATTCGGGAAAATGAAAGGACTCGCCTATTTACCGAGAGAAAGTACTAGTTTCGAGATTAATTTGAATTGGAGGTCACTAAATTTAATATTAAATTCGTTTTTTATTACTGAACTTTTATTTATCCGTTTTTGGTTACCGAATTTTTATATTTATTTAAATTTGATCACTTAGTTATCTTTTCCATTTAAAATTGGAGGAATTCCGTATATATATCTCAAAAACTTCGAAACTACATATTTCCACATTTAAAATTCATAATATCATAGTTATCCTTCTTAATTTAAAAAACTCACAAATTTACAAATTTATTGATTTTCTATTAAAAATACCTATTTTATCTTTTACTGAAAGATAAAAAAAATATGAAGTATGTGTAAGAAAACTGTTTGGTCTTCTAACTGATTAGTTTTCGATGACAAATGGTTCACTTCTCTACGTGTAACGCATACTCGGTGGTATTTAGGCATATACTTGCATATGCGTCACAAGTAAGAAAATGAACCATTTGTTCTAACAACTGATCAATTAGACGACTAAATATTTCTTTTAAACAAACTATATATTTTTTATTTTTTTTATAAAGAATATAATGAGCAGGGGCGGATGCAAGATTTCTGCCAAGGAAGGGCAGGAATTGAGTTCAAATAGCTTATCGGATTCAAAACCATTAGCTTATTGAGTACTAATACCAATCAGTACCCCTAAGAAAACCACCTTAAATTTTGTTCGCAATTTCAAGTTGCGGCGTGTCAAAAATAAAATTATCACCAAATCGTAATTTTTTTATTTAATTTTTCTTTTTTGAATGGTATAAATAAAAATTTCAGTTATTGCTGAGTGTTTTTCGTCAGAAGAAAGAAGAGGAAGAAAAAGAAAGGAGATGGCGTTCTCGTTCCTACGAGTACCAGTATTTTCTCGTTCCTACGAGCACCAGTATTTTCCTAGTTACTACGAGGACCAATTCAAATACCCAGCAATTTTGTATGATTTATTGTCTTTCAGTCTCATCACACGAGTACCAAGTTAGTTAAGAACACCTCTTATTAGCAATATTTTTCGAGTAAAACTACATGCACTATGCTTACCAAGTCCTTTTTTGGTGAGCATAACTTCAAAATCTATTGAATTTGTTTCAAACGACGAATTTAAACAGTTGAAACCGATCCACTTCACAGATTATGCATGTACATGGAAAATTTTCAATTTTTCAAGTTCTTTTAGCACGAAGTCAAATGGTAAAAAAATAATAAAAAATGAATACATTAAAATAACTCATAAATCTTTATGGTTTGGACCGCTTGACTTTGTATTAAATGAATTTGAAAAAAAAAATTACATGTACACACATCACTCATGAAGTAGATCAGTTTTAACGATTTGGATTTATCTTTTAAAGCCAATCCGGTAGATTTTGCAGTTATACTCACTAAACCTTTCCGGTGAGCATAGTGCACGCTAGCTTTACTCATATTTTTCTCTATTTATTGATCAAAATTTTCAAGATTAATTCACTAATTGTATTTGCTTCAAATTAAATAATGAATCAATTTTGTAGTTTCTAATTGTGATTTAATTTGTTGTTCAGAGGATCCATAAGAAAATGAATTTATTAGAGAGGGGTTGAAATACATCATTGATTTTGTGCTTCAATCATTATCTACATTCTTATTTTTGTTTTCAAAGTGTGAACAGTCGATCCGAACAGTTCAACATGACCCCCGTATTAAAATATACTTGGAGACCATATTTAATATTTTTTTAAAGTTCTTTTTACTATTTTTAGATAGGTACAAAATTACTATTTTGAACGGTCCAGAATAATATGAAAAACAATGTTTTTGTACCTATCTACAAAAATAGTCAAAAGTTATAAAAAATTTAAAATTTGATCTCCAATCACATTTTAATATGAAGATCAGTTGAGCGATTCCGATCAACTGTTTGAATTTTAAAAACAAAGATAAGAACATGAAACATGATTGAAACAAAAAGCCAATAGTGCGCTTTAACCATACTCAATCTACTATGCACAAGTATGTTTAGTTGGGTTGAGAATATGTTATTCTTGGAATTAGGCTATTCGGTGTTTGGTTGGGTTAGAATAACTAGAATAGAAAATTCAAACTTTTTAACTTATTAGAATAGATTATTCTTAAGAGTTTTGAGATTTGACTATTCTAATAAAATAAACGATATCTATTTTTGATTTAGCTATTCTAGCTATTCTTATTTTGTAACCAAACATGCAAACATACATTGTATTTGCTTTAAATTAAATTGTGTATTTGAATTACTTGTATTTAGGAAACATTTATCATTCAGTGTTTGATTTGTCCTAGTTTTAGGAAGGTTACAGGATCATATGTGGTTTTTGCCGCATATGTCGCATATTTAAATATTTTAATTCTTATATCGAGTATAACAAGAAACTAATTTTGAACGAAAAAAAGTACGTGGTCAGTTGATTAATGACTTGAGCAATTATGAAAATATATGTGATATTAGGCCGCTGCATTTTATTCTCCGAGACATTGGTCGTATTAGAGATAATCCACACATATCTATCGATCTCTCCTCTAATCCTCTTCACGCTATATCAGGCTCGGCACCAAGCTCTGTCTGTGATGTATCACAACAATTTAATTGTTTGTTACAAGATAATATGCTAACACTAGAACTGTTAATGAATCGAGTTTGAGCGAGTTGAGGTATGTTCGTGTTCGGTTTATTAAGTTAATAAGCGAGTCAACTTGAATTGAAAGACAATACCGAGTTGACAGCTGTGTTCATGCTCAATTCGTTAACAACTCGAATTGACTCGTAACTCGTTAGACTTAAGACTAATTGATGTTTGAATTTTAAGCAATTTGAATTTCTTAAAACCGAAAGTCCTAAATAATACATAAAAGAAATCAAATTTAACCAAAAACAAAAACACTAAATCTTTAAATTTAGCATAATTTAACAACCAAACAATACATGTCAAATAACCAAACAATACATAACCCCTATTCGGGTTGATAATGAGCGAGTTATGAGCAAGCTTTTAGCGAGCGAATTTATGAGCGAGTCACGAGTTATGAGTTATTTTCTCACTCCTAGCTAACACCAGCTTGATAGTTCATCCTGCTTTAATGCTCAGAGAGTTCTTTTTAAGATTAATGACTTTAAATGTCTACTAATAATTTTATTGATAAAAAAATATTACGAGTCAAATGACCCTCATTTCTAGATGCACTTATTTATTGTCATCAAATCCTTTAAACTATTCTATTTTTCTATTTCTACTTATTTACATTCATATCTTCACTTTTCTCCTAATTAATCTATTACCTTATTCTCTCGAAAACTGACCAATGAAAAAATCAAACATTTTCTTATACATACTATGTATTTATTTTTAAATAAAGGATAAACTGGGTATTAATTTAATTCAAAATTAGTTTTAATTAAAAAAATAATAAATTGGATATTTGTGATTTTTATAAACTTAAAAGAGCAAATATGTTATTATGAATACTAGAGGGAGAAATAGATAATTTTGAGATTCCTGAGGAGTATACATGAAATTCGCCCCATTAATTTAAAACAACAAAGCTGTCGTTTCCTCCTCGTTTTCATCGCCTCCCTTCTAAAACCCCAAACTCCCCTCCTCTCTCCTGTCACTCTCTCAATCGGAGCAGTAATGGAGGCGACGACCATGGCTAGATCCCTCGTTGCCCCTTCCGCTGTCTTCCAACCCAGCCCCTCTCTCTCCAGTCCGAAACTCGCTTCTTCGCTTTCCACTAACTCAACTCTTCAAGCTCAAAAGGCGAGGCCTTTATCGATTTCAAAAGCTAGGACCATCTCCCCATCAATGAAATCGAGCCGCTCTTTGGTCAAGTGTAGTCCAAGTGCGGCAGGTGAAACTGAAGTAGAGACTCCTATTGAGAAGAGTAAGCATTAATTTCAGACTTCTTTAGTAAGATTTGCTTATTTCTATAAATTTCACGGGAAATTTTACTTTTATTTTAACTAAAAAATTATTTATTGGTATGATCCTTTTACTAGAATTTTGACTTTACTTTGATCTTTTGATAATTTGTTGTAGGATTCGCTGCATTTCCCACCGTGATCGACATAAACCAGATCAGGGAGATTTTGCCTCACAGGTGAGATTCTTCAGCTTTTAATTATTTCTCTTGCATATAAGATTAGAGAGAGAAATTTATCTTTCCTGGTAGTTGTGCTTTATGAATGTATTCGTATAGGAAATCTATTAATCACAATGCATTTTGAAGGTCAATGCTTAAAAATTACTTGTTTTACAGTGCAAACCGGACATTAATTATTTACTTCCCATCTCCATCCGTTCAAATTAGTTTTCCAATCCATTCATCATGTGTTACTGTCAGCCTGTATATTCAAAATTCTCGGGTCAAAAAGCTAACCCGAACCAGACAGGTTTTTGTTGAAGGTATTTAATAGAAACCTATTGTACAATAGGTGCATATCTTGGATGCAATTGGTAATTCAACTTATTGAACTTAAGTTACAAAACTTAGTAACTTCATCTTATATTTTTCAAATTCTGGGCGTTCAATTTACCACCAAATGAGTGAAATGAACTTTGTTCAAGGGTTATTTTGGTGTTCTATAAGTTTAGATTTGAAGATACAATGCTCTTTCTGTGATGTTTTGATTTTATAAGATCTATGCTTAATATACTTTGTGCTATGGTTCGTAAGAACAATGTGATTTTGTAAAAGCATTTGTCAAAGGCTGTGTACCAGCTGTTTAGTACCAGTTCTCTGTTAGATGGTTTCATTTTATAAAAAAATCGGTGGGTAACTCCTGTCAAAAAAAAATATTAACACCAAATGATGCATTGTGGATCCACCAAACCAGGTGCAACCTATCTATATGCATCATTGTGATATGAACTTCTCAACCATACCAAATTTAAGCTGTCAAGGAAGTGTTCTCCTTGTAAATTCTGGGTTTGCATGCAATCTTACAAGATTTGAGATATGCAATAATAGCCCATGTATCATACATTACCATATTTTTTCTGTCTAATGTATAAATATTGCATAGTACATGTAGGAGCATCATCTTTGTCTTTCCCTTTTATACTTCCAATTTTGTAGGGTTAAATTTATAACTGAAACTCCTAGAAGATCTAACAATATTGAAGATATATGTGAAATGGTTGGATTTGGGTTAGGTAAGGTCAAATATACTGTTACAAGAGAAAAAAGATGTGACTGATCTTAATTTCTGAGCATTTCCATGGTAGTAAGTAGTAACATTAACATAGTTCATATTTGAAGATCTTGGACTACTGATTCCAGACTTAAAAGGAGTCCCGTATCGGTCTTATTCCTCACAGTAACTTGATGTTAAGAATTTATTTGTTTGTTTGTTATCTTTTGGACATAGGTTTCCATTCTTGCTAGTGGATAGAGTGATAGAATACAAGCCAGGTGTAACAGCTGTTGGTATTAAAAATGTAACAATAAATGATAATTTCTTCCCTGGACATTTTCCCGAACGCCCAATCATGCCTGGTGTTCTCATGGTTGAGGTACTTAATCTTATTATTGTTTCAATATTAATTTTATCTACGTGTCTATTTATTCAATTTTTTTTTGTTTCTTTGATTTCTTTATTTATGTACTACAAGTGATATAAGTTTTATAGAAAACGGTACTAGTTTGGCTAATAAAGTTACCAAGTGTATAAATCAAGTATTACAGCTGCAAAAAAACTGTCACAAGCACAAGAAATAATACAAGTGCCAAAGTAGCTTGTTTTAAACTGAGTGGCAGGTACATGACAAGAGTTTTTGTAATATTTTTTTTGGAGAAACATGGATTGTGCAACCCTATACATCTTTATTGGTTTTACAGGCCTTTCATTATTTAGTAGGCACACACATCTTATTGATTTTTCTGTTCACCATGAATATATACATCAAAATTTGAAAGATTCTTCTTTTTACCTTGTTATTAGCAAATGGTACCAGATGCAAGATCAGTAATTGATTATTGATCCGCCTTTCATTTTCATTTTCTCTCTTTTAACTTCAATTTTTGTTGGTGAAGGCAATGGCCCAAGTAGGAGGCCTGGTGATGCTTCAACCTGAAGTTGGTGGTTCCCGTGAAAATTTCTTTTTTGCGGGAATAGACAAGGTTAGATTCCGCAAACCAGTTATTGCTGGAGACACACTTGTAATGCGCATGACACTTATTAAACTCCAAAAGAGATTTGGTATTGCAAAGATGGAAGGTAAAGCCTATGTCGGGGGTGAAGTTGTTTGTGAAGGAGAATTTCTGATGGCCACCGGCACCAGTGAATGATTTTTATTGTTTTTATTTTTGCAGCTCAGGGGTTTATCAACAAAAAAAAAATAGCTCTGCTCTTTTTTTTTCTTTTTTTTTTTTCAAATTACCTGTAGGCTTGAAATAAGTTACCTGTAGCCTATCTATGTATTTTTACAATTTTGAGAAAGATGATTAACTTTTGGATATCAAATTCGGCCTAGTTTTACGTTTTTGAGAAAAAAATTGGAATCTAAAATATTGTCAAATTCAGTTTTTTATGCTATAGATTTGAAAATGAAGGTGTAAATCTTGGATTGTAAGTGCAAAATATGGCAATTCTGATCTACATTGATTTTTGAGTGAGGCTATGGTAATATGCATATTGCAGATCGACTCATGCTATGGATCTATATCTATATTTTCAAAGTTCAAACAGTCGATCTGAACTGTTAAAGATGATATTCATATGAAAATGTAGTTGGAGACTGCATTTTATATATATTTTTTTAAATTTTTAATTGCATTTTATATATATTTAAAAAAAAAAATTAATTATTATTTTAGATAGGTAAAAAATCACTAGATCTAAAAATTGTGGACTATTGAAAGTAGTGATTTTATATCTATCTAAAAAAATAGTACAAAATTTTTCAAAATATTAAATTTGGTCTCCAGTACATTACCACAAAATCACGTGTAACCGTTTGGATTGACTTTTTAAAATTTGAAAATAAAAATATAAATTTATAGCACAAGTTGATATGTAATGTGTCGTAGCCTTACTCTTGAATTATTTTTGGGATTTCTTTAAATCTAAAAATATTTCAATTATTTTGGTACTATTGAAACTGTCAAAACTTGTTTTGCGCCGCTGAAAATGTTTAAGATGCATTTAGCAAATGCGTAAGAGGCTTGCTTACAAAATTGCGGGACAACGAAATGTGACCTATATTTTTAACACTGAATTAATTACTTTTAATTAACTTATGCACCAATTTTCTTCTAAACTAATGTAGACTTCACAATTACAATTTTTGATGTATAGGCAGTCGTCCCTACCCCTGCATGAGTCCGGATCCCCTAAAGTAACCCAATTTTTGAGTTTAGACGTGTACGGTGCCTATTCGGTGGTAGCGCAGGAGGCCAGTATTATTTGTGGGGTCCAAGTTCTTTAAGATTCGTGTTAGAGCACCTTGGACAGTTTGGATCAAAACTCAAAAATTGAGTTAATGCACTGGATCTGAATTCCCCCTGCATTGGGTGTGAATGATCAATCAGGTGACATACAAAAGTGCAACGTTAAGAATTAAATGGTGATAAAGAAAAAAATTGAATGAGACCTTGTTCCAAATACAACCAATGAGAATAAAAGGGAAAGAGATGGATGGTAGCACAACTCAGTAGATTTTTGTTTTTTTTCTAAAACTGTAGCTACTCAAAGGTTGAGAATTCGAGTCTTGTTCACGACTTTGCAATCTTTGCGAAGATTTAAAAAAAAAAATTAAAAAGAGAAAAAACCGTTCGACCAATGCTACATGGGTTATTTCAACTTTTTCAATAGAATATGTATAATTAATTAACTAAAAATTTCAAATTATATGTAGAACGGGGAACTAAGAAAGGTTTTAGTTTTTTAGGGAGAAATATAATATTTTAAGAGTGAGGCTATGGTACTATGTACAGTGCAAATTGATATGCACTACGATTTTATATCTTTGTTTTCAAAGATCAAACAACAATCGGAACCGCTTAATATGATTTTCATATAAAAATGTACTAAGTAACTAAATTTTATATTTTTGAGATTTGTTTTACTATTTTTTTAGATAGGTAGAAAATCACTAATTTCGAATGGTTCAGAATCTTTAGATCAAATAATTTTCTACCTGTTTAAAGAAATAGTAAAAGAATTATGAAAAATATACAATTTGATCTCTAAGTATATTTTCAGATAGAGATCATTTTAAACGATTCGAATTAATTGTTTGAAGTTTGAAAAAAAAGAATATTAAACTATAGTACAAACCGATGTGCATCAACTCGCCCTTTTAATATCTTGATGGAGAAATAAGAAATTTCCATGAATAGATACCCAATTCGCCCTTTTTTTATTAGCATCAACTCCAAGACTCAAAAATCTGAAATTTTTATTTATAGCATAGCTTCAAAAAAAAATAAACAAAAAAATCACTGTTTTTGGAAATTTCAAAATGTACCATGCCGCACTGGCATTGTGCAGCCCCTTTTACTGGGGACCGCACAATGCCGATGCGGACCCTGAAATGGGGCCGCACAATGCCGAAGCAGCCCCAATTTATATATTTTTATTATCAGAAATGTTTGGTTAGGATTTTGTTTTTAAAGTTGTTTAATTGTTTTTGCTTTAAATGTCGTTTAATCTGAAATTTTTGTTCGTTTGTCTAATCAAATATAAAGAAGCACTAATAATAAATATAAATGAGCCATATAAAGAAGCATACAATATAACAATATAATGCTAATGTTCTCACGAGTACATTAAAAATACGTCTAATAAACCGAAAATAAACAATGTTCTTACGAATAGAATTAAAACTAGATAAACATCCAATCTATTGATAGACTCTCAACCTGTAAATTTTGAAATAGTAACTGTTAAATATGATTGTTTCAATATTTTATTAAAAGTTGAAATTGATTAGTAAAAAAAATTAACTACCTCGTGCATCTCGAGCAGCTCTGTTATGTCTTTCTTGTGTATCTCGGTTGGCTTGGTGGCTTCTTCTCCTCTTATTTAGTAAGTCCAACCATATCGAAATCCTGTTGTGTCGTCTTCTACTCAGAGAAACATTTTTATCCTCTGGAACAAGGACAAGGCCCTCGTTTTCAGGCCATTCCAACTGATTTTCATACACATGCCATTCAGCCCTCCATGTGTTGATCAATGTCTGGATGTGGTAGTAGTGACTTACAAAGATGCTAGGGTTGATGTCTCGGAGACGACACACAGACAGAACATGAGAACACAATATTCTGTCCAATTGAGGCTTCTGGCATGTGCATTCCACCGTGTGATCATCCCTGATGATCACCGTGTATTTGAAATTGACCTCGGTAAACTGGCCATAATCGTCAAGTATAAACGCGTGAACTCTCTTGTGTGGAGGTTACCTTGAACTCATTGTAGCTGCCAAACCCCCAAGCGTCTTCATAGTATTGGACCTCTCGAACCGTTTGTTAATAAGCTACGAAAAATTAAAAAATAATAAAAGAAGTTATATTTTTTTTAACGAAGTTACTAAAAAATTGTGAAGAAAAAACTACAAATAAAAATACCTGATGTACACGACACGAGAGGTCCTGATCCGTAGGCTTTAAACTACAAAATAATTTTTTAGAAATGTCCTGATCCGTAGGCTTTAAACTATAAATAAAACTACAAAATAAAATATTTCAAACAAACGACATATTTAAAATATTTCAAACGAACGACATTTCTAAAATACAATACGACAAAAAATATATCAATTTAAACAACATTACAAACTAAAACTAAAACAAATAAAACCATTTTTATAACAAAAATAACAAAAAACAAAACAGATTTCGGTTTAAATAAAATTAAAAAAAAATTGGGGGATCGCTCCGGCATTGTGCGGCCCCATTTCAGGGTCCACATCCACATTATGCGGTCCCCAGGAAATGGGGCCGCACAATGCCGGAGCGGTCATGGTAGATTTCGAATTAACCAAAAAAGATAATTTTTTTTTTTTAACTGTGCTATGTTTAAAAATTTCGGCTCAAAAATGCTTGGTGAGTCATGAATCAAGCTACTTTCACAAGCTGACAATTTTACAAAAGGAATTTCTAATTTTATAATATGGTTGATAGAGACAAGTTTTCATATTACAAAATGAATTCTGACGATTTCACTGAGTGCAAAAAATTTGCCATATTTTTTCCATTTAAAAAAAAGTTTTTTTTTCTCTGTGTTGGTTTAACGGGTTTAATTTGATCAATTCGACAATCATAAAGTAATTTGGAGCAATACAGGTTGGACATTTTCTCAACTGTTTAATCTCGACCTAATAATCATAAACATTCAAGTCCTTAAAAAACTGATAAATTAAAAGACTGAATATTCGAACTATATATTTTTATTTTCTTTTAGTAACAAATAAAATAAAAACTTCATATATTTAAAATGAGTTTTAACATAAAAAATAAAAAATTGAATAATTTGTGAGTTTTTAAAATTTAGAAAGTTAAATACAATATTATAAATGTTAGAAGGAAAAATACGTATAAAAGTATGTTATTTTTTTGTAACTCCTGATTTTAAGCCACAACACATGAGAAAAAAAATGCATCAGTAACGATTGGAGAAAATCAGCTCACTTCTACGAACAACACAAGGTAAGCGTCTCCGAAATGATTCTTCTCTTTTTATTTTATTTTCTTTATGTCATGTTTATCTTCTGATTAAAGATATGAAATATGAATCATGTTCAAATTACACGTGGAAATGATGAGGCAAGCTCCTTCCTCTCCCCTCCGTCCGATCCCAATCGAACGGTGCCAAATCTGGCGTCTCCATTTTTGTCGTAAACGGAGATAATTGGACCATCGTCATCATCCAGTGGCGCATTAAAATCCACTCGCTCAGTCGCTTGTTTCACACCGTCTCTCTCTCGGGCTCTCTGGTCGGCTATTGGCAGCAACCCCCTCTCTTCCACTCTCTTAGTTAAAGATTCACACAATCAAACAATAGGAGCACGAGGAAAAAAGAATAGATTGAATTTATCGAGTTAGAAAATCACTTTGGATGATAGAAGAAAGTCAAATAGGTAGATAATGAATCTGCAACTTCAACCGTCAACAGGTTTTGCTGCCCCATGTTCTCTCCGGAGGGTCCGGCAGCTCCGGAGAGTGGTCCGATCCTCCGCCGGTGGATCTCCGGAACAACATCACGGCCGATGGCAGACTTCCGCTAGTCAGATGCTCAGTTCCCTTGCCGACCGTTGGAAGCTCCCCACTGACATCGACACAGGTCTCTCTCTCTGTTTCTCTGAGTTGTAGTATCATATCTGCATAAGCTAGAGATTTCAATTTTTAGAAAATAGTAACACTACCTGATATATGTCCTGAATTGAAAAATATGAGCTTTTCAGTTATGGCCGTATAGATTAATGACCTGTAATACAGATTGTACAGAACTGATGCAATGGAAAGAATTCCATTCATATAAATTATCTCTCTTGAGTCAAATAGAGCTAATTGAGTTTCCTTTTACATTGGTTAACGACGATCCTGTTGTTAGTTTGCTAGCTTGCAACATATCCAAAAAATTACGTTTCTCTCATTAGCCTTTTTGTAAATGATCAATCAGAAAGAAACAATATTATTTTTTCAGTTTTCATTTCTGTTCTTAAGAGCTTCTCTTTCCTAGATATTTGCAAAAGCTATTTTGTATTGGTTTTAATACAAAGTGTAAATTTCTCATCTCATTTCCATTTATTAGATGGTATTCAAGAAAACATGAACTCTTTTCTTCACAAGGCAAGGACACTGATCCAGGAAGTAGCAGTGCCTCTAATTAATAAGCCTACTCAAGGGAAAATAATAAAATCTGAGTCTGAATCAGAAGCTACCATTGATCAAGAAGTGGTCTATTTGGATACCGAAGTGACTATAGAGAGGAAGACGCCACGTGGTGTACTCTCACTAGATGCTGTCATTTCAATTGAGCAGTTTGCGAGGTAGACACTGATACTTTTGTACAAGTTGGTTGCCTAGGATACAAGTCAGAATTGGACTGCTAAATAGAGTCTATTTTGAGTTTGCATTATTCCAAAAAAAAAAAAAAGATTAAGGCTTTGCCACACGTCACCTCTGCGCAACTGCAAAAAAAAGATGGTTTTGTTATGGCTATGATGATGGCAACAACCAGAATTGTCAAGAAAAAGCTTTTGTTAGTTAGTTTGTGATTGGTTTCATACCCTCAATAATTATTCTCAATCACTAATTTTATTTTAAAATTGACAACAGGTTGAACGGGCTAACTGGTCAGAAAATGCAAAAGACGTTTAAGTCCCTCGCACCTGAAAATATAAAAAATGATGCCCGAAATTTGGTGGAGTACTGCTGCTTTAGGTACCTCTCAAAGGACAGCTCTGATTTTCATCCCAGTTTGAAGGTCTCTTCTTTCTTCCATATGCTGATGTATTAAGAGGAACAATCTAATGTATGCCCCTCCAAAACATTAAATTGACATATCTTGAAATGTCAATAATTTCTCATATGCCTCTTGTGCTGTTCTAAGATATAGAATATATCAGCACCCCCCACTTTCTTGATATCTTCAAGTAATGATAATTCCTCTTTTTAGTACTCTTTTATGTAGAAATATGCACAGAGAAAGGAAGGTAGCTTTTTTTTAAATTTTTTTCTTACATCTTATAATTCCATTGTTTGTATCGGCAATTTCTCATTTTCCGAGTGGCATCCACAACATTTTGACAATTTCTGGAGATGTGAAATGACCCCCTTTTAAGCTTCATTTATAAATTAGTGCTTTCTATTATGGTACTCGTACAACTTCTATGTTTATCAATTTTTTGTTTTTAACTTTTTGTGCAGGATATTGCATTTCAAAGGCTTATATTTATAACAATGCTAGCTTGGGAGAACCCGTATGTAGACTCTGCTAATAAGCTGGCTTCTGTTGATAGTTACTCCTTACAAGTATATAGTTTATTGGAAACCAAATTTTTATTTTTACTTTTAAATTATTTTTGTGCTGATATATATATAAATTGTTTCTTGAATTGAAATATAGGGCAAGATAGTTGGAGAAGAAGCATTTGTAAGGATAGCGCCAGCTGTAAAGGGTGTTGCTGATGTGACGACATCACATTATTTATTTAAAGTACTTGTGGGGGACGAAAAAGGAATATCTTTTAAATTATGGTCTACTTACCTCAATGAACTGTTCAGGTTTGTTGCTTGCTATAAAGAGATGTTTGAATTGATAAGAAAATTGTAACAAAAACTCACAACTTATTAATTTTTTATGGAATTTCAATTTTAGGGTGCATCAAGGGAGGAGAACATACCACGGCAGAGAAAATATGATTTCAGATGAGAATATATTATGTATTGGTTCAAGCAGAAAAAGACCCGTTTTAAAATGGGAAAATAACATTGCATGGCCAGGAAACCTGACATTAACTGAGAAGGCTCTCTACTTTGAAGTAATTTTTTTGAGCTTTGCCAAATTATGTGTTTTGAATTATTTACTCTATCCAACAACCTAAATTATGAGATCAAAGAAGAAACCAAGAATGATTATAAATTGCAAAATTGCCAAAAGATATATTGTGTCCCTGTGTGTAGTACATAAGGAACACCACAGTAGTAAAATAATGATTATTATAATGTATTACTATGCTGTCTTTGTTGTTATCGTCATAATCAACATCATCACCATTATCATATTTTCAGTAGCATAAGATATGGGAATTCCTGGTAAATGTTAAAAGTACCTATTAATACTAGTTAGACCCAAATCTTAATCTTGTAGCTTCCATTCGGCATGGTTCTAGTACGTTTAAAGTAATGAATATTTTCAGGCAATTGGATTGACAGGTACGAAAAAATTAATGAGACTTGACCTGACAAATCAAGGTACAAGAGTAGAAAAGGCCAAAGTAGGGCCCTTCAATTCTAAACTTTTCGACTCGGCCGTTGAGGTTTCTTCTAGTTTATCGTGAGTGCACATCAATTACTTTTGCAGTAAATTTGTATTCGATTTAACTTTTTCACTGGCAAAGTAATAAAAAAAGCACAAAAATGGAAGCAATTACTAATGTTGCCTCAATCAAATTTAAAGCCTAAATAGATGAAAAGCATACTGGCAAGTTTGGTGCCAAAAACAAAAGCAGCATTTTATAACTTCAATAATTTTTACTGATACACAGTAAAACCAAAATACCCTTGGAAAACTACTCAACTAAACTCTCCTTAAACAGGTCAGAGAAATGGGTGTTAGAATTTGTTGATTTTGGAGGAGAAACTAGACGAGATGTGTGGCACGCATTCATAAGTGAAGTAGTATCTCTATATAAATTTATTCGTGAATATGGTCCATCAGATGATGATCCAACAGTGCGTCATGTGTATGACTCTCACAGAGGGAAATTTCGAGCCACTAAATCCATGGAAAATACCATAGCAAGACTTCAATCCCTTCAGTATATGCAAAAATTATACGAAGATCCCTTGAAGCTAGTCCCATTTACATATTTGCAATGTGCCCCTTTCGGTGATGTTGTTCTACAAACCCTAGCTGTGAAATTTTGGGGTGGACCTTTAATTACAAAATTTCGGCCTTATGAAGAGGTGCATATCGGCCATGGGCATGTTTATGACATTGATGGTAGTGTGTATTTAAAGAGGTGGATGAGGTCACATACTTGGGGGTCAAAACATTCAGCTGCATTTTGGAAAAACTGTACTGTAAAAAGTGGGATTATTTTGGGGAAACATTTGGTGGTAGGAGAGAGAAACCTTGTACAAAAAGCGGTATTTACATGCAAAGAGAGAAGCGAGGTGATTGAAAGAACTAGAGCCACTATTGTTGCAGCTACAATTGAAGGAATTCCAAGTAACATTGATCTTTTTAAGGTAATTGGACATTTCTACTGTTCTTTTTGCATCTAAAATCTTCTTTACCATAGCTGCAACTGATTCCCAACATTTTTTTCAATATTTTGCAAAGTACACCTAAATTGCTTTGGGAATAATTGAGGTTTAACTCGTAGTGTTATATTGTCTATTACTGATCTAGCAGTCAAAGATTCTGGAGTTTTATTAGACCTCTCTCTCTGTATATGTATATTGCTGTTCAAGACCAAAAAGTTATTTTCACTGATATATTATTTGCTTGTTTTGATTAGGAGCTTATGCTTCCATTAGTCATAATAGCTGAAAAGTTTAACAAGCTTCGCCGATGGGAGGAGCCTCAGTCAACCACATGTTTTCTTGTTTTTTCTTATACAATAATATTCAAGTAAGTGCTCTCCTCTTAGAATTTATTGTGCAAACTTGCTGTAGTTATTTAGGATTCAGCTTGTAGTATTTGTACCAAGAAGGAAAATGAACCATGTACCTGTAGCCGACCATTAACTTTCAAATAAAACAACTTTTTAACTGCTTAATTAAGTTAGGAACAGGCCAGTTGTTTAAGGTTTGAAATGACAGGAATCTTGTTACAATGATGGAGATCTCAAAAAGAATAAAAAAGAGAAATAAATACAGTAAGAAATTATTCTAATGGAGAATTAAGAAATTCCAAGGTAAATTCATTAAGTTATTTATTTTTTTATGCCAGGAATATGCTTGCGTACATATTTCCAATGTCCTTGCTTGTAATGGCAACTACAATGCTTTTATTAAAGGGGTTGAAAGAACAAGGCCGGCTAGGTCGATCTTTTGGCCAAGTAACAATAAGAGATCAGCCTCCTTCTAACACATTGCAAAAGATAATGGGTCTTAAAGAGGCCATGGCTTCCATGGAGAACTATCTTCAGAACTTAAATGTAGCCCTTCTCAAACTGCGCACCATCTTTTTAGCGGGTCAACCTGAGGTATATGTCTTTACTTTCTGAAGGATTTAAAATTCTACCTCTGTACCAATACTACCGGTATAGAGTTGGTACAGTTTGCTCAATTGCAATTAAACCTATCAAATCTCAATGTCTTGAACTACGCCTCATTTTTGCCCCTTTTTTTTTCGAAAAGTAGGTAACTTGATACCACCCGGTAAGTTCACTAAGTAAAGTACGATAACTCATTTTGCAGATTTAACCTTGATTAAACCCCAAGATATGCAATTAAGACTTAGTTGAGACTGTCTACTTATCTTTTCCTTGTTACCTTCAGTTGTGCCATGAAGCACAGATCTAGAGAAACCAAACTATATTTGTTCAAACAACTGTAACATACATAGTCTCTAATTTGAAACTTGGCATTACAGGTCACAACACAAGTAGCATTGGTGCTTTTAGCTGGGTCTTTAACTCTACTTGTGATACCATTCAAATATATCCTATCTTTCCTCCTTTTTGATATCTTTACAAGGGAACTTGAGTTTCGCAAGGAAATGGTGATGAAATTCCGAACTTTTATAAAGGAAAAGTGGGAATCAATTGATGCCACACCTGTAGTAATTTTACCATATGAAAATAATGTAATTGATTCTTCCATGATTGCCACAAAAAATCTCAATGAGGATGCAAATTCAGAGAAAGTGCAAAAACATGCAAATGGTAGTGTTTAATTTGAAGAGGTCCTCCTTGAGATGTAGATAGCGTGTGTTGGTGTGTGTATTGTGTAGGTTGTACATAGAAAACGAAAGAAATATGTTTTAACTTTTAGAAAATTTTGAGACGGGCGATTGGGTAATTTTTGAACTCCAAACCAGTTTCAAATTTGTGCTGTTCAGCTCATACTTCAGCTCTGTTATGTTATTGGTTTGTAGATCTTGATTCCTGCTATTCAATAAAATATTAAATCTTGGCTTGATGGCAGAGATCCGAGAGAGAAAAAAAAAAGAATTTCAAGATAACTTGTACAACTCGCTGTTTTAATTACTATCTAAGCTTTTTCTTTCCCATGGATTTCTCTATAATTTCCCTAAATCCGTGTCCTGTATAAAACAAAATATTTCGATTTCTATGCCAGTCTATAAGACGGCTTGTTTTTTTTTTTTTTTTTTTTTAAGGTTGGCGACAAATTTGCTTTTGAAATTCTGATATGTATCTCAAAATTGTAAACAGTTTCTTAAGGGACTGTTTTGTGCGTGGAAGAATGAAGTGAAGGAACTGGTTCCACCAGTCACGGTGGGGTTCAACATACATTGATCATGACATCACGTGCGTGGAAGAATTTTTTAGTCACGATGTGTGTAAAATTGTAATTTTCTCTTATGACCAACATAGAGTTATCATTCAACACAGAAATATTTCTTCAATATTGAGAAAAAATATATGATGTTTAAGACAAATATCTCATATTTTAGTAAGCAAGAAGATTCATTCTTACGCGAAGATGTCTATTATCAGCATGTATCTAATCAAATTGTAAATGTTACAACATTGTACTTTATAATAAACAAAGAACCGGCATTAAAAAAATAGTTTCAAAAATAAATTTAAAATCCATAAGCAAAAGTTCAACCAAAAGAAGAAAAAGTAATAATTATTCTTTAGAAAAATTCAAAATTCAAAAACAATTAGAAAAGCTTTCATATACGTCATAACAACCATAGCTTTCTTACGTCATAATAACCAATTACGCATACGATAGTGTTCCTCTCTCTTTTAGAGTCCAATCGTATGTTATCTCTCAGTTATAATAATATTGTACTATTAAACGTAACCCGTTGGATCTAATGTAAACAGCAGTGATCGGGGGTGCCCTTTCTGACAAACTAAATCTTAAATCTTAATTAGGAGACCTTTTTCCTTCCCATTCCAAAAATCACGCCGATCTTTAATCTTTCTATCAATTGAACAGCCCCTAATTAAGCAAATTAAACATTTTTTTTTTTTGAAAATTTTGACAGTGACTGTCAAATCAAATTAAACAACAGTGCATTGTTCTTGGGGGCCTCACTTGCAGTGAGTGATGACTTGTGAGTTGTGAACAACACACTCGTCACTGACTTTTTTTTTTTTTTGTATAAACCATTATAAAAAAATAAAAATCTGAAAACAAACTGATTGCTAATTTTTGTTTTTTTGAAAAATCGTCAATATCAAAAATCAAATTTCGATATCCAATTCTCATACCGAAAATGATTTTCGGTATGCAACATTGTACAAATGACAACATCATTGTACAAAAAACAAATACTGTCACAGTGAGGCAAGAAGCAAATATGTCATGTAAGCTTTGGTTTGTCTCCAACAAAAACCTTATATTCACTAGGTATAATTTACTTTCGAAAGTCCAATATTTTAATTTTGTTCTGTACTTTGTTAAAATCAAATCAACATGCTCAAGGTGATGCATCAATCAAAGCTTATTTAAGGTCTAAAACATATAGCCACTGACTCCCTCCCCTTTCCTCTCAATAAAAAAAAGAAAGAAAAGCCCACCACCTGCACCCCTAAAAACACGATAAATTTACAAGTTCACCAATACAAGCATTCAAAATTGTCCTAGCTTAGAACTGGCAATGGTTTTTCATCAAGCATCTACTTATACTATATGGGTCAATATGTACAAATACTTAGGTGGTATTGTATAACTTGTTGTTTTGTTCATCATTTAGTTCTCGATATCATTTCAGTCTGCTTCTTCTGCTCTTTATTCTCTTTTGTATACTAAATTTGTTCCGCTCTGAATTTTGAATGACCTTTCTTATAGGGAGGTGAACTCAGATAACTTGACACCAGCTCCCACATCTGAAATAAGATCCTGTACAAATGGTCGATCAATTGAGGCATCATCAAGCACATCTACCAAGTCAAATAGTGAGTCCACAACAGAAGAGGTGATACTGTCATTCTTTATGTTTACATATGACTCATTTTTTAGAAAATGTATGTTGGTTCACTTGAGGTTTCAGCTTTGCAATCCAACTGTGTGACAGTATTCTGAGATCATATATAAGATGGAACCTCTTTTTCTGTGTTTTCTTAAAATATGGATAGCAAATAGTTAACAACATCCGCAGCTTGGTTCCCTACTTGAGTTCCACACCGGGCATTGAACTTTCTATATGTTTTCGTTATAAAACAGTCTCATCAATATGTCTTTTGCTATGTCAATTGAGGTTTCCTTTGCTAGGGAGATACGGATGGGAAATAAATCTGCTGTTATTCCGATCTCAACCGTTCAAATTTTTCAATGAGCAAATCTCAATGAAAAAACTTTTTATGCACGAATCTCAATGAAGATCAACGGTTGGGATTGGAATAACAGCAGATTTATTTCCGATACTGATGTAGATGCTTCATGAAGCATCCATAGAAGCATATAACTTCAAAAATATGGCTGAAGAAATTTCAGGGACGACAAGAAAATAGCCCGCCTAGTAGCAATAACTTCAAGACTTTTATCCTGATTTTCTTTCAAAATAATAATGATTTCTTACAATATTAATTCATTTTTCCTATAATAGTATATAACTGCATAATTCATGACTTAAACATTGCAGAACAAGCTAGCAAAGAATTTGCAGCGAAAAGAGGAAACTTCACAGAGGTAAACACAAGAAAAGGATCAATTCAGACGAGAAATTGAAGAGAACTTCAAAGCAAAAGAATGACCTCCTCAAAAGCCAAAGAGATGAACATTTCAACCAAATTCAGGGGGCAAATGAGAGGAGGCTTGCATTGGAAAAACAAGTATCTGATTTGGAACTCCTTGTCAAGTAGCTATGCATACAAAACGAAAATATGCATTCTAGCTCCTCTACAGCATTGAGCTCTGAGTTCTCCTTGCAAGAACTGCAGCAAGCAACACAGAATTTTAGTGAAACATTGAAGATTGGAGAAGGTGGATTTGGAAATGTTTACAAAGGCTCTCTTCGTCGAACCATGGTAGCAATTAAGTTGATGCATTTCCAGAGCATACAGGGCATATCACAATTCCAACGAGAGGTATATTTAATCTACTAAAATAATAAAATATGGTTCAGAGAGAACCAGAGTGACTTGATGAAGTTGTACCTTCAAGTGTAGAAAAATACATGGTGATACTTGATATACCCTATTTTTTTTTTTTTACCTTATATTAAATTATAACCTTGTTAATTTTAGTTTAATCTTTTTATGATTTTCTCCTTTCTTAATTACAGATTACCATCCTCACTAAAGTGAGGCACCCAAACCTAGTAACCCTCATCGGAGCCTGCTCAGAAGTCCCGGCACTTGTATATGAGTACTTATCTAATGGCAGCCTTGAGGACCGTCTGACCTGTGCCAACAACACCCCACCTCTGACATGGCAGACGCGCACCTGCATCATTGGTGAGATCTGCCTCGCTCTCATTTTCCTCCACTCAAACAAGCCCCAACTAGTAGTCCATGGAGATCTCAAGCCCGGAAACGTTCTCCTTGACACCAATTTGGTGAGTAAACTCGGCCATTTTGGCATTTCTAGCCACCTGATACAACCGGACACCAACTCAACTGCTTTCTTCCAAACAAGCCGTGCAGCAGGAACATTTTCATACATTTGACCCTGAGTATTTATCAACTGGTATTCTGACACCAAAATCTGTTGAGATTTATGTATGTTTATTGCATTAATAGAAGTTGTAGGGTTATATTGGTAAGAAATGAATTATAGAGAATCGTAGGGTTATGAATGAAAAATGTAACGCCTATATAGGCCCAAGAGAACAAAGGAATCAATACAATCCATTTTTCTGATTTTCCACTTGGTATCAGAGCTATATAAATTAGGGTTAGGATTTAGCCACTATTCTGTTACTGTAGACCGCCGCTACAGTACCCTCCGCCGCTGCTACAGTACCCGCCGCTGCTGCTACAGTAACTCCGCCGCTGCTACAGTAACCGAACCCTCTCATCTCTCCCTCTTCTCTTTAGGCCGGTTCTCTCTCTTCTAGGGCCGGCCACTACCTAGGGTTCGGGTTTTGGTGTGATTAGGCCGGCGTGGGGGGCCTATACCCCACGATACCCGAGAAGCGGGTTTTGGATTGATTTGATCGGGTTCTTTAAGCTCGAATCTTGATGCGATAAATCAAGATCGGGTCAAGAAGAAGAGAAGAAAGGGGGAGATGATGTGGATCTCGATCTTGAGAGTGTAAGATTGGGTCTAAGAAAGAAGTAGGAGGGATTCGAACTAAGATCGATACGTGAGGTGTGGATCTGAGTCGGATCAATGTCGGAGGAGGAGATCGGGAATGCGTTTGCAAAGGCCTGTGCGAAACTGACCGCTGATGAGGTCGCTGTCATGGTGCGAGTGTTGGCTGTGGGCCAAGCTCCTGTTGAGAGCAAGCCGAAGGTGCAGAAGGTTGAGCTGCCATCTATTGACATGAGACTCGACGGGCCAGCTACGGATCTGGGTTGGTCGCGTCGGGTAAGGTACACTCTGAAAGAGAATGATCTGGAGGGGTACTTGACTGAGAAGGAGAGCCGGATTAGGCTACAGGCTGGGGCAGCAGGACTTCCAGGGGTGAAGTCAGCACTAGCGGTCTCCAACTCAGGTAACACAAGGTTCAGGGGCGAGCCTCGACAGTGTTACAACTGCGGTGAGGTAGGTCACTTGAAACAGAATTGTCCTAAGTCACCTAAGAAGCGAGATGCAGGTGAGAGGGGACAGTCTGGAGGCTGTGGTTGTGGCCAGGGTGGTAAGAGAGGTGGAAGAGGAGACTACCGGACAAATCTGATGGTAGCAGAGGGTGAGAGTGAGGAGATACTGAAGAGGAAGCAGAAAGCAACAGGTAATGGGAAGAGTGTGATAGAGGGTGCATCTACCTCGTCTTCACCCAGGGGTAACTTTACTTGTTTTGCTCACTCGGCCACAGGTGTTTGTGATCCACTTGCTCTTGCCTCGATATCCACCACTAGATCACCAGAGTGGATAGTTGACTCTGGTGCATCTCGCCATGTGACTGGTGCTGCTAGGGAGTTTTCTTCCTATACTCACCTAACAGTCCCAGAGAGCATTCAGACAGCCGATGGTACGGCCCAGCCCGTGGTTGGTAAGGGTACTGTGAGATGTACCGATTCAGTGACTCTGACCAATGTGTTGCATGCTCCTTCCTTTCCCGTAAACCTGGTGTCCATTAGTGCTATTATTCGTGAGCAGAAATGCATCGTGACCTTTGATATTCCGAAGATGGTTTTTCAGGAGAAGAGGACAGGTCGGATACTTGGGACTGGCACATGGCGTGATGGGTTGTGGTACATGGATAGAAAAGGGATGGACACAGCGCTGGCATCTGTGGTCGATAGAGTGGGGGCAGGAGGATCTGGGGTGAGTGTGGAGGATGAGTTGCTTCTGATTCATAGACGGATGGGGCACTCTTCCTTTAGCCTACTGGAACGTTTGTATCCATCAAAGTATGAGAAAGCTGACAAACAAAAACTTGTGTGTGATGGATGTGAGTTTGGGAAGCATACAAGGAGTTCGTATGTAAGCTCAGGAAGTAGGAGTTCTCATGCCTTTGATCTGGTACACTCGGATGTGTGGGGGCCTTGCTCAACAACTGCGATGAATGGGTATAGGTTTTTTGTGACTTTCATCGATTGTTATTCTCGTGTCACATGGTTGTACTTGATGAAGAACAAGAATGATGTACTTGCTTGCTTCAAGGATTTTCATAAGGCGGCTCAGACTCAGTATGATGCTGTGGTGAAGGCACTGAGATCCGATAATGGGACCGAATATACAAACAAGGCATTCGAGGAGTATTTGTCAGTTCATGGGATACATCATCAGACCACGTGCCCTTACACACCAGCACAAAATGGAGTGGCAGAGAGGAAGAATAGACACTTGTTGGAGGTAGCCCGGTGTATGATGATCTCCATGAATGTTCCGAAATATTTGTGGGGACAAGCAGTCCTAACAGCCGCACAATTGATCAACAGAATGCCATCTAGAGTGTTGGAGTGGCAGACTCCATGTGTGATGTTGAAAGGAGATAATGAGGGCATTCTTCCTCCAAAAGTATTTGGTTGTTTGTGCTTCGTGAAAGACAACAGACCAACAGTGGGAAAGTTGGATCCCAGAGCGGTGAAATGCATCTTTGTGGGTTACTCTGGTACTCAAAAGGGTTATGTGTGCTGGAGCCCGGTAGAGAGAAGATTGTTTGTGAGTATGGATGTTACATTCCGCGAGCTCGAACCTTACTACTCCTCAGAGACTACATCACCCTTTGGAGACTCGCTCGATACAGGAGGTATGAGGCGAGAGGGGGAGAGTAGCAGTGATGGTGAGAGGAGGATAGTGAGTGTGGGTGGTATTCCTTGCCCACTGGTAGATTCGGCTAGGGTTGAGCCGGAAAAGGAGAATTCAGCTAGGGTTGAGCCAGAAAAGGAGGATTCGGCTGTGGTTGAGCCGGAAGTTGAGAAGAATGGGCTCGAGGATTCGGCTGTGGTTGAGCCGGAAGTTGAGAAGAATGGGCCCAAAAGTGGGAGAACTCAGTCTCAGGGGGAGTCGAGATACCGTGAGGTGTATGTGAGAAGAAATAAGCAGAGTGAGGGAGCCGTGCCTTCAGTGCCACCTGTGCCAAGTCCATTGGCTCTGCCTACTCCTACTCGTGAGACACTTACACCATCCACCTCAGACTCAGAATACACAGGTGCTATGATTCCTCTTTCTACTCCTCCCACTCCCCTATCGGTGAGAAGGACTCCTCGTGAGAATGCGGGTATTCCTCCTGACCGATATGGTTTCCCACATGAGATTGCCCGGTTTGTCTCTTACTCACACATATCACCGGTGCATAGAGCGTTTATTGCATCATTGGATACTGTCTCTATCCCTGAGTGTTGGCAGGTTGCTAAAGGAGATCCGAAATGGAAAGTAGCCATGCTAGAAGAGCTCGAGGCCCTCTTAAAGAACAAGACGTGGGAGCTTGTGTCACTACCACCAGGCAAGAAGGCTGTTGGATGCAAGTGGGTCTTCACAGTGAAACAGAATCCAGAGGGTCTAGTTGAGCGCTACAAGGCGAGGTTGGTAGCGAAGGGGTACAGTCAGACCTATGGCATCGACTATGATGAGACCTTTGCACCCGTGGCGAAGATGAGCACAGTGAGGACATTGGTTTCCATGGCAGCGAATGGGGGATGGAAGTTACACCAACTCGACGTGAAGAATGCCTTTCTTCATGGTGATTTGTTGGAGGAGGTGTACATGGAGATTCCACCAGGGTTTGGCACAAACCAGACAGTAGGTAAGGTGTGCAGACTCAAGAAGTCGCTTTATGGGTTGAAACAGTCCCCCCGGGCCTGGTTTGATAGGTTCAGGAAGGCTATGGTAGGCATGGGCTATCAGCAGATCAATGCCGACCATACGGTGTTCGTTCGACAACATGGTGGTCACATTACTATGCTGGCTGTGTATGTCGATGATATGATCATTACCGGGGATGATGAGGGGGCAATTGCAAAGTTGAAGGCAAAATTGGGAAAGGAGTTCGACGTGAAGGATTTGGGACAGCTTAGATACTTCCTTGGAATTGAGGTGGCTCGTGGAGCAGAGGGGATTGTTCTGTCCCAAAGGAAGTATGTCCTAGATTTGCTCACAGAGACAGGCATGTTGGGGTGCAGGTCAGCAGTTTTTCCAATTGATGTGAAGGCTAAGATAAGTGCAGAGGCAGGAGAACAGGTTGATCGTGAGAGGTACCAAAGACTGGTAGGCAGATTGATCTATTTGACACATACACGTCCCGATATCTCATTTGCAGTGAGCGTGGTGAGCCGCTACATGCATGACCCTAGGAAGGGTCATATGGACGCAGTGTATCACATTCTGAGGTACCTGAAGAGTGCACCGGGGAAGGGCTTGATTTTCAAGCAGAATGGACACATGAACATTGAGGGCTATTGTGACTCTGACTGGGCCAGTTGCCAAGATGACAGGAAGTCCACAGCTGGCTATTGCATGTTTGTAGGGGGCAACTTGGTCTCTTGGAAGAGCAAGAAGCAGCCAGTTGTTGCGAGATCGACAGCAGAAGCCGAGTACAGGGCTATGGCATTGGGAGTTGCTGAGATGGTGTGGCTGAAGAGGTTGTTGGAAGAGCTCAAGGTGAATCACGGAGCTAAAATGAAATTGTGGTGCGATAGCAAGTCAGCGATCAGCATTGCCAACAATCCTGTGCAGCATGACAGAACCAAGCATGTGGAGATCGATAGGTTCTTCATAAAGGAAAAGCTAGAAAGTGGACTATTAGAGCTGAGTCATGTAGCTACTGGAGATCAAGTAGCTGACTGCCTCACCAAAGGACTTAGCTCAATAGATTTAGATAGGTTTTGTGACAAGATGGGCTTGATGGATATCTTTTGCCCATCTTGAGGGGGAGTGTTGAGATTTATGTATGTTTATTGCATTAATAGAAGTTGTAGGGTTATATTGGTAAGAAATGAATTATAGAGAATCGTAGGGTTATGAATGAAAAATGTAACGCCTATATAGGCCCAAGAGAACAAAGGAATCAATACAATCCATTTTTCTGATTTTCCACTAAATCAGACATCTACTCCTTCGGCATAATTATCCCTCGTCTCCTAACAGGAAAGTCTCCAATGAACTTAGCCGGACAAGTGAAAGATGCAATGAGAGACGGGATCTTTTTGTCGTTGATTGATGAGAAAGCTGGGACATGGCCCTTTGAGCAAGCTAAGGAGTTGGCAAAGATAGCCCTAAGATGTGCGGAGTTATCTAGAAGCATGCGGCCAGATCTTGTTGATGAGGTGTGGGCAGTGGTCGAACCCTTGATGAAGGCTGCTTCTATTTGCGTGGAACTACAGAGTCGTGGATCTAAGCTTGGCAAAGAGAGCATACCATCACACTTCATCTGTCCAATAAATCAGGTAATAGTTTTGAAAATTTTATTGGCACCCAATCACAAGAGTATGAGTATAACATAATTATTATATTTTTCTTTCAGTGTAAGATTAAGAAACCGGAAAATCAAGAGACTATTGTTAATTTGTTATTAATTTGCAGGGTTGATTTTTCCACCTTTTCAGCTTATACAAAATGAACTTAAAATATTTTTAACTTGAATGCATTATTCTTAAGAATAATACAATTCAAGATCAACAGTTCACATTTGCATTTGAATCTTAAGTTTGAATTATTAGTGAAAAAGAAATGATGTGGTCATGATGGAGCACCAAAGTTGTAGTACTTGAATCCCACCTCAACTTATATCTGGGAAGGGGTACACTGACAGACGTATTAATT
Organism: Carex parvula; assembly: GCA_025461045.1. NCBI lineage: Eukaryota > Viridiplantae > Streptophyta > Magnoliopsida > Poales > Cyperaceae > Carex > Carex parvula. The sequence goes on along the minus strand of JAJGRW010004591.1, from coordinate 28,811 downwards.
CTTCAACAACGACGACCTAAATAATTATAATTGTTAACACAATATTAAAAAAGTAAAATTGTCGATATGTTTTCTATAGTTTTAGATAGTTTGTATATAAAATTTAATGCAATTTGGAATCATTTGGTCAATGTCATGTGCCGATAAATCTAAACCGTTAATTTTCAAACCAATTAGGATGGCCAATGATTTTTCAAATTGCATCATATTTGATACACAACCTACCCTAATTATAACAATATTATCTATACATGTACTCCTTTATCATTTTGATAACCATTTAAACGGTTGTTGCGGTTATCAAATAAGTGTTTTGTCGATATAAATCATTCCAAACGACTTATACAATATGTTATTTATGCTCAACAATTCTTAAATCTATCTACCGAGTAAGTTCCTGGTCGTCCATTCTCTAACTCAACTACTGCTTCTCTCCCTCCAATTTATAGTGTTTCTGACTTCAATAGCTTTAAGTTTATTAAATTAGTTAACTGATGAAAAATATGGAAGGTATATATAATTAACTATATTTGTTACTTTGGTTTCAGGAAGTGATGAAGGAGCCTTGTATTGCAGCAGATGGGTTCACATATGAAGCAGATGCAATAAAACAGTGGCTCAGTAGAGGGCACAACACATCTCCAATGACCAACTTGCGACTTCCAGATTGCGATCTGATTCCAAATCGCACCCACAATCTTAATGTATCATACTGTTTCAAGTTGCACTGAAGTTTGTTAAGACTTGGCGCACACTTGTTAATTATGCATTTCCCTTCTCTTGCTTGAACTTGTGTTTGAGTGACAGTAGTTGATAAAATAAAGTTTGCAAGTATTTTAATATCTTTTCGTAGTGAAATTTTCTTGTTCAATATTACTTATTGCAAACAAGAAAATTCAATACATTAACTACATTGTAATCATATCCAAAATTTTACAAATCTATCCAGAATTTATACAGCAAAAGTTTACAAATCTATCCTGATCAATTTATTCGGTAGAAAATCTTGGGTTCTGTCAGTTTGGTGGCTAGACCATCATGAAAACAGAAACTATTTTATCAGCCTTTTCAAATAATTGATCTTCCATAATTGACTGATAAATAATTTCTTCACAAGGCTGATAAAATTGCAATTAAGATTGTTAGCATCATTTTAGGGATACTGCTGGAGCAGTGCAGTGTTGTACCGGATGAGAATAAGTCCCTCAGCAATCAGATTTGATCATCCAAGAAGATTGAGCACTTGATTTCTCCAAATTATTTATAAAACCACTTCATATACTATATCTTGGTATTTATTCTACTGGTATGGGCCATTAGGAATGGTACAGGCCGGTACACATTATTGCTGTGGCTGTTAGATAAAATACTACCACGCTATGGTAGCAAAATAGCACAATAGTCTTCCATGACTGCCACACAGAATCCCAATGAGGATGCAAATTCAGAGAAAGTGCAAAAGCATGCAAATGGTAGTGTTTAATTTGAAGACGTCCTCCTTGAGATGAAGATAGCGTGTGTTGGTGTGTGTATTGTGTAGGCATCACTTGTACATAGAAAACAAAATAAATATGTTTAAACTTAGAAAATTTTGAGACAGCGATTGGGTAATTTTGAACTCCAAACCAGTTTCAAATTTCTGCTGTCAGCTCATACTTTAGCTCTGTTATGTTATTAGTTTGTAGATCTTTATTCCTGCTATACTAATCAAATATTAAATCTTGGCTTGATGGCAGAGATCCGAGAAAAAAAAAAATCTCCAGATAACTTGTACAACATGCTGCGTATGGTACCAGTCTTATATAGCCTTTCTGGAGATAGGCTGATGGGTGGCCGATGATGGCCGGGAGCAAAATTCTTGAACCTTTTTCCTACCAATATCGTACTGGTAAGCTGGGACAGTACAAATTGTATGTTGACAATTAATTAGAGAGAGGCCGATGAGATAGTTAGGATGGCTGAGGCCTTGTACTCATCTGGGCTTCTTTGTTTTGTCTTAAGAGGGTTAAGTTTAGTTTAATGGTTCCATTTTAATGAAATCGGTCCGGCTACCTTTTCGAAAACAAACAAACAAACATATAGTAGAAAATGATAAGTTGTCACACTAAACCAAATGATTTAAGGCCCTATAATTTCCGGCCTTCTTAACCCATAAAAAAAATAACAAAAAATAAATCAGAAAGGATAAATGCTAAAGGTAGTTGCTACCATAGTCATAAGATTCGCGAATTATTCGTTGTTTTGGTGATGGCGAACTGAACGTTGAATTATTCGGTTGACCGAACTTTGACCGAATAACTCACAAATTTTACGAATTTTTCATGAATTTTTCCCAAATTTCCCCGAACTATTTTTTTGGTTTTTTTTGCTCCCTTGTGGGACTGAGATCTCCGTTTCGGATAATTCCGAATCATTCCCGAATCACAAATTTTATAACCCACCGAACCGAATCCGAATAATTCATTTGTCACTGTGGTTGCTACAATGGAACTTCTCACTACATACTTTCCCTTATCATCAACCCATGTCAGCCACCCATGAGCCACCTACCTGTTATTCCTAATTTGACCCTGTATTATAACCTCAAACCTTTGCTTCTTGTACTTCTCCATAAATACTTGTTTATGAGGTGCAACTGTGATTAGGTAGTAGAACTAAAGAGTGGATTAATCGATCATCGTCGTTCATAAGAGATTGTGGTGTATATATTATACACAAAAGAGGGTTATCTTTGTAATTGCATCAAAAGTGGCAATTACTATTATACAGTCTTAAGTTCCTTTATTCTGAAATGCAAAATTCTAAAAAAATAACTTGATGCTTGGAAGAAAATATAATCTTTTGTATTAAGAATATGATTGGGATCATTGTATACTTGCAATAAGGTTGCATAGCAAAGTTTTCAAGGGGAATACATTTTCCTCTTTTATTTTGTCTTTCTTAACGTCAATGGTTCATTCATTTTCCTACCTTGTCTATAATAATTACTTTCAAGTTTCAACGTCAATGGTTCATTATTACTTTCAAGTTTCATTTTAAGGGCAATTACATATAGTAAGGGAATTTTAAGCACTCCCTATATACTTATAAAACTTTATAAAAAGTTCTGTAACCATACAGAATATCTACAGTAACCGTTGTGTACTGATAACAAAACTTAACACAAAAAATTACACCTAATTAAACAATCTGTGAAACGAAAAATGCAAAAAAAGAAAAATATAGAAAAATCATTATATATGATATATTAAGCTCCTACAAATTATATATGCAAAACGGTTTACAATTTTATTGGTGGTCCGGGATTGAATGTGCTCTCTCACCGACCATCCCAAAACTCAGCTCAAAGACAATATTTGAAAGGATATGACATATATATTGCTTTATCCTCTAGCAAGTTGTGAAACCAATTGCAAGTAGTACTAGTATTGTTTGCATTTTGGCTATATATACGAAGCTGTTGAGATATCTATATACGAGGACCCATTGAAACTTTGGACCATACAAACAAATACATTATATACCAATCCCACAGCCTGTAACAATTATGGTTATGTAGTCAACATCCTTCACGTATAATAGAATGTTTTTTTTTTACTAAAAAAATAGTAAAAAACAAAAAATTATATATGCAAAGTGTAAATTATACATGTCATAAAAAAATAGTAAAAAACAAAAAAATAAAAAACATTAGTCAATCCAGCTCACCCCTGCTCCTTTTGTTCCTGCTTTCTTCATCACCTCTCTAATATTAGCTGAAATATCCCACAAACCCACGCTTGCATATGCATTTGATAGTGTTACATAACCTGATACATCATCTCTAGAGAAAAATCCTTCACCAAATTCACCACCACCTCCATTCATCAATGAAGCCTCAACCAATGAATGCTTCATACTTGCACTCACATTATAAGGCATATTTAAAAGTAAATTCTTAGCCTCATCTAATCTCCCAGCCCGGCTAAGTATATCAACCATGCAACAATAATGCTCTAGTGAAGGCCTTATCCCATAATTTTTCTCCATGTTCTCAAAAATATTGCATGCATCATTGACCAAACTGGCATTTCTAAAAGCATAAAGTAAACTCAAAAAGGTTATCTCATTAGGTCTCACCCCAGATTCCATCATCTCATTAAACAAATTTAATGCCTTTCCTGATAAACCATTATAGCTGCAACCCATTATCATGCCAGTCCAACAAGCTACATCTTTTGTCTTTGCTAATTCAAAAACCCTAAGGGCATCCTTGATAATTCCACATTTTGAGTACAGGTCTATTAGACAAAGGGTTATTATATTATCTAGTTCAAACCCTAGTTTTATAGTGTAACAATGTACATGTGAACCACCTTGTAACCAGGAAAGAGAAGAGCATGCTTTAAGAATGCATGATACAATGTATTGATCTGCTTCTATTTTAAAAATTGTCACCATTTCTCTAAACAAAGAAAATGCGAGTTGGTTTGAGCCATGTTTCACACAGGCTGATATAATACAGGTCCAAGCCGTAGCATCTTTACATGTTAAACCCTTGAATATTTTTAATGCATCATATATCCTTCCACACATAGCATAAAAATCCAAAAGAGATGTCCCGATAACATGATCTAAATCATATCCAGTTTTCACTATGAAAGCATGGCCCTGACACCCTAATTTGATATCTTCCATGCTTGAACAGACCTTTAATGCATTTAGTATGGTAAAGAAATCAGGCATTATACCTGAATTATGTATACATCTAACCATTTTAAGTGCAAAAGTATCATGCCTATTAATCACCAGTCCAGAGAGCATTGAATTCACAAGTGGTAGCCTTTCTGAAATTTCCTCACTACTAGTAACATGGAATTCAAACACACGAATAGCATCAGTAATATTGCCACAATTTGCGTACATGTCAATTAAAGCTGAACCGGTATGACAGTTCAACCCATAACCAGATTTCAAAAGGTAACAATGAATTTGCCTTCCCATTCTCTCAAACTCAAGGGATCCACAGGCCTTGAGCACACAAGGAAATGTGAAACCATCAAATTTTAAACACCTCCTATGCATCAGCAAAGCATAATTCAGTGCTTTGTCACTCTCAATTTCTGCCAAACCAGCTATCATGGTATTAAATGAAACAGCATCAGGTGGCGAGATGCAATTAAATAGTTCCTCTGCCTCATTTACATAACCTTCTCGCAAATAACCCGAGATCATGGTGTTACAAGAATTAGTGTCAGCCAAATGAAATGCATTAAAAAAATTCCGGGCTTCACTTAAAACCCCACATTTAACATACATGTCAATAATTGTATTTCCTAAAATTGTATCACACTGTATTTCTCTCTCCTTGATGAAATTGTTTATGAACCTACCAAATTCAAGGTCACGGGCCAAGGCACATGCTTTTAAGGCAATTGAAAGAGTATGTGCGTTAGGCACCTCTAAACCATGATTTAGCATATTACTAAAGACCCTCAGTGCCTCTTTTGCATTTCCATGACGTGTGTAATTAGAAATCAGGGTGGTCCAAGAAGCCACATTTTTGTGCGGCATTTCATCAAACAGGTTGTGTGCGTGGGAGTGATAGGCAAATCTGGAGTACATATTAATCAGGTTGTTTGCTATGTAAGTGTCAGAACAGATACCTACTTTAATCAGGTGGGAATGGAGGGAAAGACCCAGTTCAATGGAGAGTGATATCGCATGACTGCGTATCGTTTTTGCGATCAATTCAAAATCCACAACGGGGTAGGAGATGCCAATTGAAGCGGCGTTACTGTGAGGCCTAATTGAACATAATCTCGACATTGATACACTCCGCTCAATTCTCTCTTCTAGTCTGTTTTTCTGACTTATTGTGCTCTCGTGGGAAAGTTGAGAAAGAGAGACTGAGCATGGATCAGAACCAGTGTTATTACTTGTCAATTTTGCGAGTCTGATTATATTACGAGTGAGCCTAATGGTGCTATGCATAGCACGGATGGCTAGTGTATTATGGCTTAATATGATACTTTTTAAAATTTTAACGGTCGATCTAACTGTTCAATGTGATAATCATATGAATATTTACTTGCAAACTAAATTTTATATTTTTTTGAATTTTTTTACTATTTTTTTAGATAGGTAGAAAAATCAGTGTTTTCTGAAAATTCTGAACCATCAAAATTCTACCTATCCAAAAAAATTCGAAAAAATATAAAATTTAGTTTGCAAGTACATATTTATATGGTTATCATATTGGACGGTTGGATCAACCATTAGAATTTTAAAAAGTATCATATTGAGCCGTAGTACACTAACCGTCCTTGCTATGCATAGCACCATAGGTTCACTCTTGTATTATTGCTAAAGATCTGTTTTGTCGTGTCTTTGCCTATCCTTTTTTATTGCTCTTTCAGACAGTCTTCTGGGCCCAGAAGCCCATGGGCTAGTTTGGTATTTATCCAGTATTTAGCTATTCAATTTCTATTGCATCGACCCATTTTACCTTTTCTTAATTAATCTGAGTCGCCTCGGTAACAAGGGAAACCATACAAACAAGAGTAAAAATTTGCAAACAGCATCTAAAGATAATAGCCTTTAACGAGTAATTGATTAATGCAATTTATTATCACCAAATAATTAAGCCCATATTTAAGGACTGAGATTGCGTTTACAAAATGAAAATTGAAATAATCAGACAGGATAACCGATAAAGGTAGTTGCTACAATGGGACTTCTCACTTCATGTTTCCCCTTATCATCTATCCATGTGAGTGAAGCATGAACTACCTCCTCTTCTCTATTCTTAATCTGCCCCTCTATTCTGACCTCAAAGCTCTGCTTCTCATACTTCTCTGTAAACACCAACTTATCCGGATTAACAGTGATTAAGAGTCCCTTAACCCCCTTTACTACTGCACTATAAGTGGCCTCCTTATCCCCAACATTTGTCACAGTTCTCTTAAAAACCTTAACAGCCTTTTCTGTTAAAGAGCTTCCATTATTACCCTTGAAAAAGGTGATAAAAGATGGGTAATTGAGATCCTCCGAAGCATCACTGCAATCGATTGACGAAGAACGGGTGATAATCTTGATTTGATTATAAGTAAAATTGGATGCACATAGGAGCTTTATGTAGTCCTTGGGCCCGGCATCGTATACTAAACCCGGATCGAGTGCCTTGTTGGGATCGATATGTCCCGAGCCCATGGCTAGAGGAGTTGCCACGTGGCCTTTTGTTCCTATATCTTTAATTGGCTTGAGTGTGTTATCTAAATAACTCGCTGTTGTCATAATTGCTGAACGGATCATGGCCGGGCTCCACTCCGGCCGTGCGGCTCTAAGCAATGCTGCCACACCTGACACATGGGGACACGCCATGGAAGTGCCAGATATAATGTTGAATGGTGCAAAGAGCTCACGGGACCCAACATAAGCTACCGATGAGTTTTGAGCCCATGATGCGAAAATTAGGGATCCCGGTGCCGCTATGTCAGGCTTTAACACCTTTGGACAGCTGGCTGATGGGCCCCGCGAGGTGTACGTTGCCACTTGAGGAGCGGTACCCACACCTAAAATGGTCTTTCGAAACTGTAAAGTAGCCGTAGGATTTGAGCTCTTATTGATGTAGCCCAAAAGTATGGCCCCATCTGATGGGGTTACAATAGCCCCAGGGAAAGAGAAACTGACATAAAATTCACTGTATATGTCATCTGTTATGAAGAGACTGCCATCTACATTGGCAGCGCTAACTGTCTGTACGGCGAAACCGATGTAGTCTTTCGTGCTGCATACCACAATACAATTCCGAGTTTGTTTTAACCTTTTCTCATCCGTACAATTGCCCATAAACTTTAGAGGCAAATCTTTCAAAAATACAGGTTTTCCAGGGTATATAGATTCAGCATCAATCAATCTGCCGTCTCCGAGCCGTACTTCTCCACTAAAGACCCGGTTCACTGTGCTGGCTGCTACTGTAGTTAGCCAGGGAGTCCCATTGTGTAAATACCCTAGGTAAGGTCCCTCGTTACCTGCTGAGGTAATTACAACAATACCCTTTTCCATTGCGGCAAAAGCAGCTATGGCTATGGGGTCTTTGTATAAAGGCACCAAATCAAACCCTAACGACAAGGAAATTACATCAACACCATCAGAAACGGCTCGATCGGCCGCTGCTAAAATATCAGAGGCGTAGGCGCCCTCATCCCAAAGAGCCTTATACATTGCTACCCTTGCACGTGGCGCCATACCGCTAGCGGTCCCCTCAGCATACCCAAAGAAGGAAGCCCCAGGTACAACACTGCCGCCAGCTGTCGATGAAGTGTGTGTACCATGACCCTCGGTGTCACGTGGTGTCGTGTTGGATAGTGTTAGATTAGGGTTGTTAGCTAGCAGCCCTTTGTTGAATGCTCGTGCACCTATAAGTTTGTTGTTGCATGATGAGGGGCCGAATCCAGGACCCGTTTCGCATACACCATGCCACCTTTTTGGTACTGGTGGAAAACCCATGTCATTGAAACTTGCGCTCTCGGGCCATACACCGGTATCAACTAAACCTATAATAACATCCTCCCCTCTACCAGATGCAGGCCATAGACCAGCACCTGGCTGATCAAGACCAAGAAATTTCGGGGTGTATGTTGTGTCAGGTTTCACTTGCATGTCAGAATGATATGACAACACTCCAGGTGTGTTTTTTAGGAGAGGAAGTTGTGATTGAGTGAGTCGTGCGGCGAATCCATGTGCCACATTGTCGTATACATAAAGAATATCCCGAACGGGATCCGATGTGTTGTCAGTGGTTGCAAGAATCGCATTGTACCAGTCGTGGTGAGTTGAGTAGGCTTTTGGCATGAGAGATTTGTCCATGTAGATAATGTACATGGCAGGATCTGCTGACACACATGTTAGTGCAAGTAGTATAGTAACAGTGCATGTGATTACTGGTATATGGAGTTTCATAGTGTATTGGTTATTGGTGATTATGATAATTATGAGGACGTACACATGGTGCTTATAAAGAAATCGAGAGACATGTCAGTGTTCAGGAGAAGAAGACAATCTGGGTATGAATATATGATTTTATTTTGCATTCTATTTTGGTGGGTGGTTAGTCACAATTTGTACAAGCCAAGGCCAAGCTGTGTAGGGTCCAGAATGGAATTTGATTTTGCATTTGTTTTATATATATATATATATATATATATATATATATATATATATATGAGAGTGAGACTATTGGCGTGTATAACGCATGGACCCAAAACTCGTTTATAATTTCTTCACGGATCTACCTTAGATGATTTAATTCATAGAAAATTGTGGAAAGATAACGTTATTAATTAATTACCCGTAGAAAAACAACCTCCTTCACTATTTAATTAAGCAATGGAATTGCACATGCAAATTAGGTACAGACATGTTGAAATTTTGTTTTAGGAGCTGTCTGCTTGTCCCATATATTTACAATTAATTGCGTAGATATTTAGTTTCTATTTTCCTATATATTGTTTTGGGTTTAGGGGGTCAACAGAACTACTAACATATCAGCAAAGGAAATCCCAATCAAATCGCAAACAAATAACAATAAACAATATTTATCAAAAATAAGGCAACATGGAAGTTGTGAATTGCTATTTGATTTATTGCTAGATAATCAAGTCTGCATATCTCATGTTTCTTTCTTATAAGGTGTTTTTGCTATTATAATAGCAATTGAAAGAGTATGGTTTTTGAGTTAGATATGGAACCGTGGAAGCATCATCTTAAATATGACCGTAACCTTTTTTACTTTAGGCCCCTCAATTAATTTTATTGAAAATCATATAATGACAGCGCTTGTCATTGTTTACTACACCCAAAGCTCTATTTCACCTATGACGATTAATTAAACATCTTTAAGAAAAAGAAAAGCAAACTATCTTGGTTCTGCTTCAAGAAATAGAAAACCTTATAGATTGGGTCATTTACTGCAAAAATTGAATGATTTCATAATTTAATTATATGAATAGAAAGGAGAAGCAAGAAATTGTTGGTAGCTTTCTACGAGTGAGTCTATAATATTTTGCAAAGCGCACATAGATATGCGCTATGAATTCATATTTTTTAAAGTTCAAATATGTGATATGAACCTTTCAACATGATCTTCATATGAAAATATATTTAGATACCAAATTTTGCATTTTTTATAATCTTTTTATAATTTTTTTGGACAGGTAGAAAATCACGTGATCTTAAAGATTCTGGACCCTGAAAGTAGTGAATAGCCTCAATCGCTTTGTATATATAATGAGTGAGTCTATGGTACTATGCATAGCGCAAATTGGTCTGTACTTTGAATCATTATTTACATTTTCAAAGTCCTAACGGTCAATCAGAACTGTTCAACATGATCTCCATATAAATATATACTTGCAACTAAATTTTATATTTTTTATATTTTTTTTTACTACTGTTTTAGATATGTAGAAAATCACTGTTTTTAAACGATCCAGAATTTTCAGATCAAATTCTTTTCCACCTATCTAAGAAAATAATACAATAATTCTGAAAAAATATAAATTTGGTCAGCAAGTACATTTTCATATGGAAATCATGTTGAACGGTTCAGATCGACCATTAGAACCTTCAAAATTAAAAAATGAGTTCATAGCGCGGGTCAATATGCGCTATGCGCATATGCATAGTACCATAGCTTCACACATATATAATTCCCAGAAGGAAATCATTAAAAAAAAAAATTCCCTGAAAGGAACAAACAAGGAACAATTTGGGCTGGACCACTGCAGGGATTGGGGCATGACAATTGATCCACCCACTATTTTCTCCTTGTATAAATGTTTTCATCCGTTTAAAAATCACTGCCAAACTAATTAAAATCTGTTTATCTTCACTACTGAGTATCAGGATATATTCTTTTTACTTTAGATATAATGCACCTGATCTTTTTCTATCAAATATACTGTTATGAGCATGCCTACTTTTTACTTTATAGCATATAGGTCATTATTTTATTGCTGATGATTTGACAATTCTTACAGATCAATAATATGGGTATCTTTTTATCTTCATTTGACTTGCTTTTAAATGAATCAACCCTTTCAATGCTGCGCACTTGAAATGCATGTTTCTATCTGAGGTTGTACTTGAACAGTATTTCTTATTATCAGCGTATGTCACATCGACCATTTCAAACCGCCACTCTCCATATTACAAAATCCGAATCATCTTAGGTGGATATTGGAACTCTTCGTGCTGTGATTAATATCTTCTATTTGTTAATTTAGGATTCTGTAAATTTCAGCAGTTAGTCTTGTATCAGAACGTGTGTTACAAGAAAATCAAGCTTAGATCCTGTACCAGTTCTAAAATGCCAATATTTCAATTCTTGAGATGTAAAAGTATTCTGCTGAAAAATGAAATGTTACAAGAAACTGAAAATACTGGTAAGTAATTTGATAAATATTTCTTTTTAATATTGTATCTTATAACAATATGTTGCTTGATATGGATATCTTAGATTGTCAGAATAGATCTATATATATAATGGAATTGTATTCTCAGGAGAGAAATTATCAATGAATTGTCTTCTCACTCCTTACCACTCTTTAACTAAGTCACACATATTACTCAAATATATGCAAAAACTTCTCATTATTTCTATTTAACACAAACATTTGACTAAAAGGCACACAAAAATATTACATTAACTGAAAATCAAGCTTCCATTGACAGACGAAACATGGTCACCGCCTGATACTTGCCCGACTCAGAGAGAGGTACATTAATTTCTCCTTCGAGATGATATATTATAGACCTGAGTGCGTGTGCTACTCTCATAACTGCTGCTATCGCCAGAATCTGATACAGTCTTTTGTAGCAAGCTTGCCTTTTCCAAGGGGCTGTCTTTGTAATTTGCACCAGGCCGGCGATCCTGCACATAATATGTTGATAGATATTTATTAATGTAGGGAACCGTATTGGAAAAATTATCAATATTTTTAAATAGTTGTAGAATCAATATTTTAGATAACCTAGTGATCCTCAAATAAAATTTCATAATTTTTAAGTAATGTTATGTAGTGAACCGCAAAGGAATATCCGTATTTTTAAATAAAGAGGTGATCCTGTAATTGAAATTTTCAGATTTTTAATAATGTAGTGAACCGTAAAGGAAAAATATAATCTCTGTGCGACTTACATCACGATAAGGGAAATCATCAACTTCAAGCATGTGAACAACATGACCCATTTTAGGCCTCTTATGTGAATCAGGATCCACACATCTCAAAGCAACTAGAAGGATCTTTTTCAATGCCCGATTAGACGGTTTCTCTGGCAATTTCGGGTCTAAAACCCCTTCGTAGTTCCTATTTGTCACCATAATCTTCAGCCATTCTACCAGATTAACCTGAAAGTAGATTTCGGATAACTAGTCTTTTAAAAAGATGACAGTGTTAACAGGGGTGAATCCAGGATTTTCATCCCGGGGGGCAAAAAAATATCGAATCGGGTTTAAATCTATTAACCAATTTGTTACTCGACAAAAAACAATACTTTAACTTATACTTTTCAATGCTTTGATTTGTCTGACTTATAATTCTAATTACCAATCAAAATTCAACAGATTTATTTCAATTTTAACCCTAAATTTAACTCGAATTACAAATTAAACATCCAGAGAGAAACAAAGTCGGTCGGAACCAATAAATTTTCACTAAAACTCAAAATCCAGGGGGGCCTGGAATACTCTGGGTCCGCCCTGAGTGTTAACCATCTTTTGTATGCTAGACTCTTAGTATGGTTTGGGGTTTAATATTAGAAATGTCCTATGGGCCAAATTATTTTGGGCCGAAATTAATATGTGAATTTTTGAAATTAGATATGGATTAAATCATATTGGGCCTCATAAAATTAGATATGGATTAAATTATGGATGCCTTTTTTTTGTTAAAACATAATGTTATAATGTCTAGGCTTCTAATTCTCCTTCATCAATAATTGAGTTTCAGGCGTGGGTTCAGGTAAAACAGGCAGCTTGAAGATAGGTATGGGTATAAAGGGTATCAATAATTGAAATTGCTACTAGTTGTATGCAGATTATCATCGTGAAATTGAAAGTGCTACTAGTTCTCTTTTCATTGTGAAATTGAAATTGCTACTACTTGAAATTGTTACTAGTACTGATTGTCATTTTGCACAACCAAGCGATGGGCAAAAAATAAAAGATAAAATGTTGCACTTCTTATCAGAATAAAATATTATGATTGGAAACAAATTTATAAAAAAAAAATGAGGTTACGAACAAACAAATTTATTAAAAAAAATGAGGTTACGAACAAACAAATATAGGTAAGGTTTTTGTTGTAACTTGGTGATAAGTTAAGGGTGGTTTTTGCAAAGTTTTACTAACCTCGCCAGGTGGACGGCTGTAGTCTACCGGGTTACGACCTGATATGATCTCCATTATAAGTATCCCAAAACTATACACATCACTTCTCTCATTTAACATGCCAGTGCTTGCATATTCTGGTGCTACATAACTGCACAATAGAAACATACCATCATTAACATTTAAATACAAAACAACAAGAAAATATTTTGGTATGTAGCACAAAAGGGCAAACCCTATTAGGCTATTATATTTGAAGAACACAAATACAACGCTGTAAAATATCCTTGCTCCTTGTAAACTGAGAGAGAGATTGGATGTCAAAAGGGCTATGTTTTTTCAAAACCTGGACCATTAGATTATATTGATCCGATTGAGAACGGAGTAGGTCCGATGCCCATCGGACCTACTTTTAGGTTCAACGAGCATGATGACCATCCGATCTAATTCAAGATGTGTGCGCACGAAAATTAAAACAGACACGCACGAAGTTTAAAGCATTCCGCACAAATCTTAAAGGAAATCGACGGTGATTAAACCCATCGAACCAGAGTAGGTCCGATGCCCATCGGACCTACTCTCAAATCGATCCGATTAACTCTCAACTCACACACACACTCTATTAACTAGTTTGAGTTAAAATTTTCAAATTCCTACAGATTGTTAATTAATTCTTCTTCCTCAAAATTATAGAATTATGAGTTACTTTTGATTGACTTTTCAGATAAATAAATAAGTTGATTCCATTATAAAAGATTTAACTGAAAACTGACCCAAATGTACCCATCACACGAGTGGTGACATAGCTTCTTTCAGATCCCAAAAGCTTTGCTAATCCAAAATCAGAGACTTTGGAGTTCCAATTCTTATCCAGTAAAATATTGCTTGATTTAATGTCACGATGTACTACTTTCGGCTCAAGCCCTTCATGTAAATATGTAATCCTGGTCAAAGTATAAGGCAATATTATATCAACTGGTAGAACAAAAACAAGAAGGAAGAAAGCATTCACATTCATTCCTTTGGTATAAAGATTGAAGAATACAATTGGTCAATTTGCAATTTGACCTGCAGGAATACAAAAATTACCCTTTGGCAGTTGAAAGAATGATGTTCATGCGAATATCCCAATTTAGAGGACTAGTAGATCCCACATTTCCATGAAGCCATTGCTCTAAGTTGCCGTTATCCACGAACTCATAAACAAGTATCCTAAAGATAATTGAAAACATGATTTACACAAACAATGGATGTTAGGGATAATCAGGGCAATGCTAAAAGGTGCTAATGACTGTCTAATTAAATAAAGTCCCACATATGAGTATTTTATAAAATTGTTGATTAGAAATGGTCCCTGATTTGGTTCCTAAATTCCAAATTTGGCGGTTTCCCTTTTAAGCATTATGATATTCTTTATCTTGGTCCAGCCACATCAAATTTAAAAATGGATAGACATCTGAGCACATGGCATTGCATGATTCATTCCAAGAAAATATGACTTGGTAAAAAATGACATATTTTACATTACGATGAGCAAGGATCTATCTTGTTTTCTTTTACTGAAAGAAGATGATAATGATCAGGGAAGGAAATAAGAAACTACAGAGAAAAAACAATTGGGCGTGGCTGAATTTAGTATCATTTTTGTGCAATTTACTCAATCTGTTTGGTCACAGGTGAATTGATCTTTACTTGTCTGCATACAAATTTAAGAGTAGAAATAGGGTGCTCTTAAGCTCACAAGCTCTTTGGTTATCTTATCCTCAAAATCTATCGGAATGACTTCAAGCAATGAATCTAAACTGTTGAAACCGATCTACTTCACGAGTAATGTGTTTACATGCAAATTTTATAAATTTCCGAATTGATTTAGTATAAAGTCAAGAAATTTATAAATTTTCAAAAAATTATAAAAAATGAATGCATTACAATTAATTTATAAATATTTTTTTACTGCTTGATTTTATACTAAATTAATTCAAAATTTTATAAATTTTATAAGTAAACACATAACTCGTGAAGTTGATTAGCTTCAACGGTTTAAATTTGTCATTTGAAGTCAATACTATAGATTTTTTATTATGAAACAATACTATAAATTTTAGAATTAAGCTCACCAAGAAACTTATAAGCTTAAGAACACCCTAGTTCTATTCTAATAAGTAATAATATAAAACAATGTTATGATTGATGAACATAAGAACTCCTGGTAATATATAATTTTTATATATAAAACTCAAATTAGAATAGAAAGTATTAGTCATATTGTATATGATTATCCTAAAAAGTACCTGTTTGCCCCCTCAACACAAAATCCCAATAATCTTACTAAGTTCTTATGCCGAACTCGACCAATTGCCTCCACTTCTACCTTGAATTCCCTTTCAGCTTGGCCCCTGATATAAAAGTCTTTATCACAACTTTATTACAAACAAATGAAAATTTAGTTTCAGTATAAGATGCAAGTTTAAAACTTTTTAAATTAGTTATCCGATATATCGGATTAGTACGAGAACATTAACATGAACGGTTAGGTTTCAAAGACCTTGTCACCTTGTATGCTATGAGACATGAAACAAGTGTAGAAATTGAATCTCGTACCAGGTTAGTATTGTATTTGAACTTGAGTAGGGTTAAAATGTTATGTTGTTTTCGTGCTCCGATTATGCCTCCTATTCTTATTTTCGTTTTCAATGTTTAAGCAGTCGATTTAAATTGCTCAGGATGATCTCTATATTAAAATATGTTTGGAAACCAAATTTTATATTTTTTCGAAAAAAATTTACTATTTTTTTAAATAGGTACAAAATAATTATTTTTGGATGGGTACAAAATTTTGTGAAAAACATTGATTTTGTACCTATATAAAAAAATAGTAAAACAATTCTAAAAATTATAAAAAATTTAGTCCTCAAACACATTTTAATACGGAAATCATGTTGAGCAATTTGAATCAACTATTTAGACTTTAAAAAACAGAGATGGAAACTTGAAGCATAATTGGGGCATGAAAATTATGGGGATTTTAACCCTACTCTGTGAATTTTGCAGTATTCAATTTTGGAGCATCTGAAATCCTTCATAACCAAGAGAGAACCACACAGAGACAAGATATGAAGACATGTACAATAACTACCTATTATTGAGCAAATTTTTGACAGCTACATGGACCCCGTCATGAAGAACACCTCGGTAAACAATACCATAGCCTCCTTCTCCAATCACATTTTTATCTGAAAAACCATCTGTTGCCAGTTCAAGCTCGCGCAATGTGTACCAGTGTCCCCACCCCAGGTGTGACACTTCTGGGCCCTGTTAGAAGTTTAAAAAGGTAAAGTGACAGTAATACATTAAGAGAGTAGTTTTGGCTTCATCCAGCGCACGACCATATGCAGTGTTGATTTGGTTCTATAGTCAGTGCGCTGCATGATGCCAAAACTGCTCTGTTAAAACTATACCAAAATTGAAAAAAAAAAAGACAGTAATACAGCAAGGTGTCTCTTAGCAATTAACAATTATGCTTCCTGTTAAGTATTGATAACTGAGATTTTTATTGCATTTACAACCAAACAGGCATGAAATAATACCAAAATTCTCACCATTTCGGCAGCTCTGTTATCTACAGAGCTTCCCTGTTTCTCTAGGTGCTCAATCCGACACCCTTTACCAATCTCCGCATAAATTCTCTTCATACTCAGCTCTCCAATCTCATCCTTCAACAAAGCCGCCTTTTGATCAATTTCACCCGCATTCTGATTCTGTGTTTCAATAGGAACTTGTTCGATTTCTAGTATTTCTTTGGAGAAAACAGGGATTGAAGGAGTCTTTGGGCGGCGCTTCGAGGCAAGCCATAGAGAGAAGAGAATTAAGAGAAAAACAAATGCAACACCAACGGCTATACCGAGAATGACCCATAGACGAAGGCCGAATATTGCCGTGTGTTTCGAGAGTATATCCTTCAAGTATGGAGAATTGGAACCTGACATTTTCTCTAATTTCTAAGATCGTAATTCTGGCAGAATTATGGGTCTAAGTGGAAATGCGAGATGTGCTTTATGCTACATCACTAGTATGGAAACAAATATTCCATGTACAAAAGATGAGAGCTTTTTAGAGGAAGAATTGAAAAAAACAGAAATGGAGGGATTACATGTCAGAATGTGAGAGATTTGGGGAGAAGATAGAGGAAATGCAGAAGGTTTTGTTTATGAAAATGTTGCATGGGAAAAGAAAGTGGCACTGAATAGTGTGGAATAGTAAACTAACAGCACCAATAGTGGGTCTCTGTAGTTTTTTTATTTCTTTTGAAATTGAAATAGCAATACTGGAAAAATGAAAGGTCAGTTTTTTGTAGATTGAAAGGGAATTTCAATTTATATGGGGGATACATCTTATTTTTTTGCTTATAATCAGGCTGCAGGGAGAGCAGATAAATAGAAAAAGAAAATTCAACAGAGTTCTTTTTGTATTGAGTGTAGATCTTATGTGGCAGACGCCGACGCACGTTCCCATACAGCGTTACATTGGCAAGTAGGGGTGTTCATCGGTTCATCGGTTCGGTTCGGTTTCAACCGAACCGAACTAGGCAAACCAAAGTTATAATTCGGTTTCAAAAATAAAACCGAACTGAACCGAACTAAAGTTTTATTTCGGTTTGTTCGGTTTGTTCGGTTCAAACCGAAATATATTAATTTTTTTATTTAAAGCAATTGATTTATAATAAACCGAAGTATATTAAGAAATAAACTGAGCTATTAAGAAATAATCGGGATATTAAGAAATAAACCGAAGTATTTAAAGCAATTTATTAAGAAATAAACCGGGGTATTAAGAAATAAACCGGAGCGGTCCGGACCAAATTCATAATATATAAAATTTCAGTCGGTTCGGTTATTTCGGTTTTCAAAATTTTCAAACCGAAAAACCGAATTGAAATTATAATTCGGTTTTAAAAACCAAACCGAACCGAACTATTAAACCGAAAAAACCGAACCATTTGGTCCAAACTAATTCGGTCCAGTTCAAAACCAACTAAACCGGACCCAATGAACACCCCTATTGGCAAGTTTACGCACGACAAGGAAATGAACGGCTTATAAAATAAAGAACATGAGCCCCGCGAGTAGGGGTGTACATCTATTTAGTTCAGTTAAAATCAAAATAAAATAGATAAATTGAAATTTTATTCGGTTTTCAAATATTTATACTGATCTAAACTTATCAATCAAAATAAATCTAAATTAGATAAATCAAATTAAATTTTAGTTTGTTCGGTTGAATCGAAATAAGAAGATTAATAAAAAATAAATAGTTTTTGTTAATTTTTTGAATTATTTTAGGCTCAAAAGAATTATTTATTTCAATACACATAATTGAATTAGGGTTTAGTGTTTTTATACTCAAGAAGAAGAATGAAAATGTTCGTAATTATTTTTTTTAGGCTCAAAACAATTATGCTCTTCTTTTCAGTTAGTTCAGTCTAACCGGTTTTAAAAGTTTCTAAACCGAACCGAACCGAATAATTAATCTGGTTTTAAAAAACCAAAATGATCCATTTAACCGGAAAATCCAAACCATTTAATATGAACTCTCTCGGCTCGGTTTAAAACCAATTAAACTGAACCCGATGAACACCCCTACCCATAAGACAGTGAATTACCACATATGTGGTAGTGTAAACTCTGCCACAGAGAACCGGTCAACCGGGGACCTGGCATTTAATGAGTCGGAGAGTAGAGACACAGAAACAGTTGGAACTAATTTCTCAGAAAAGATAAAATTACAAGGAGTGTGAAATCGAAAGCGTTTGCTTTTGGTATGGAAGGAATTAAGTAGCTTCCAGTGGAGAGATTTAAATCAACACTTATTGGCCACTTCCATTGGATCCGTATCCTCCCAGGTACCTGTCTCAAGCAAATTGAAACGGACGGCCCAGATTAATTCTATCTGGGTCAAACTTAATTTGGTGTCTATGGAGACTGTAGAGGGTCTGTTTTGAGATTCGTGTCATGTTAAAAAAACCATCCGATCGTAATTGTCTTCAAAGGTAACCTGAGGTGATGTGAAATTCCACTTCCATTGGTAGAAATCTCCAGTTACCTTGTTTTGGCCTTTTCTTATGTTATACATGCATGTTTATTCTTTTTCACAAGCTTGCTAACGAACTGATTGATTACCGGTGGTACAATTTCCTCAAATGCTAAAGAGGTAGATCAATATCAAGCAGGCAACATGAAGCTTCCAGTCAAGAGATTTAAATCACCATTTATTAGTTATCTTCTAAAAATTGATATAATTCTGTTATAATTTTTTTTTGAATGCAAGACACTGTAATTTAAAAAAAATAAAAGAATTTTAAGAAATACAGCTGTTATTGCTACAGCGACTCTTTAAAATAACTATGTTATTCGCCGGAATGTATTACCGTTCCTATATTTGTTTTTTTTTTAATATATGGTTTATATTTTAGATTATTCTTCATCTTCAATATATTATATACTTTATTAATTTAATGAGGGTCCGATGTTTTTATTTTTACTGCATTCCATTATGTTTCTATTTTTAAAATTTAAAAAATTTAAATATCAAAATAAAACCGTTAGATATAATCTATTTCATTTTCTCTATGCATATGTAAACAATTATGATATTTTAATTTTCTTTTGATTGTTATAAAAAGCTCAAAAATATGCCAATATAGATAATTTCTAAACGTTAATTTTCAATATATTGATTCATATAAAAACAAAATTAAAAATTAAAAAAATTTAAATACATATGATGTAGATCATCTCACGATTTATTTTGACAAATAAATTTAAAACTTTTGTTATTAAAAAATTAAAAAATAAAGGCACGATAAAAATATAAAAAAAAATATAGATATTTTAACTCTTCTCTTGTTTAATTAAATTTGGTCCAACTTGTAATAGAGATTGATGATTGATATTAGACTAAATGTTGCATGTCTTCTCTGTTCTCTCTTTCTTGCCGTACACTATTCATCTATGTACGAAATCGTATTCGTTACATGTACTCTCACAATCCCTGTTCCCTCATAGATCTACTTCTCCAAAAAAAATCTTCCCTTTTTGATAGACATTCAACGAGTGAGTATATTACTATGCATAGCACGGATTGGTCCGTACTACAGATTAATATTTTTATTTTCAAAATTCTAACGGTCGATCCGAACCGTTCAACATGATTTTCATATGGGAATATACTTGTGAACTAAATTTTTTATTTTTTAGAATTTTTTTTTACTATTTTTTTAGATAGGTAGAAAATCACTTTTTACGGATGGTCCAGAATTTTCAGATCAAGTGATGTTCTACCTATCTTAAAATATAGTAAAAGAATTTGAAAAAAATATAAAATTTAGTCTGCAAGCAAGTACAAATTTATTTAACTTCTTTTTCTTTTTGTGATGCAACAATGTACATATTGGCATATATAATAGTTAGTCACAAGAAGTTAAGAATCAGTTTTTGATCTAGTGGTAAATGACAACATCATCTGTGTGAAAGATCGTGGATTCAGAATTCAGAAAAAAAAAAATTTTTATGGACGTTAAATAGAAGTTGGAAGTCTTGTTCTCCATTTTTATATCTAAAAAAAAAAGCCAGTCATTACCTATTAATTTAATGTTTAGATTCCAATAAGAAAACAAATAAATTTGATGATTAAAATGCATAAATAATTATCCTATATCAATTTTATTCAATTTTTATTCTTTTGTACAGCAATAGCTGCAGTCATTGAAACGAATAAAAAACCCATTTCCATTGACCGTAGTTATTTTATGCAAACTTTAAATTATTGCCATTTATCATAATAATAATAATAACAACATCAATAACAACAATGACAATGACAACGAGAATAATGTAATAATAGTAAAAAATGATTTTGGATAAAATGAATAAAAGCGCCCAGGATAAAATATAAAATAAAATAGACGAAAAGCCTATTTTTTCAGCAATTAAAAAAATGATTTTGGATAAAATGCATTAAACCGCCCACGATAAAATATAAAATAAAAGATTTGTTCCAGTATGTCATACTTGAGAGAAAAAGATTATAAAGTCGATTTCAACCATTTGATAAATCAAGATAATATTAAAAAATTAAACACAATGATTTAATTTTTTTTTAGTAAATCTTATAATTAGAATGAAAGAATAAAATTTTTCCATGTTTAGCTAATTTTAATTCTCATTAAATATCACGATAGTTATGCAATTATTATAATATTTTTGTCCGAAAACATTTTATTAATCAAATTAATAATGACCATCTATATATATATATATTTTTTTTTGGCACAAAGGAGGCTAACCCATAAAACATACACACACACAATTTATAAATCCAGACCTGTGAAAATGAGGCTCTAACCGGAAAAAACACACACACACACACACAATTTATAAATCGACTCAACTCTAGCTTGGAGCTCACTCTGGTTGCAAATAAATAAATAATGTGCAATGCCAAATCCAGACCTGTGAAAATGGGATTCAAATCTGCTGAAATTCGAGATTAACAACAGTAACTCTGAAATTTCTGAAATTTCGAATTTAGCCGTTGAACTGTTTCGAGATGCATGCACAAAAAATCAGCTGTTTCGAGATGCGTGCACAGAAAAAATTGGACAGCTAGATTTCAGATTTCAAGAATTTCAGAGGTGATCTCGGATTTCAGCTGATTTGAATCCGACAAAATGAAGTCCTCGTGAGTGTACTATAAAGATTTCTACTCTTTTGGAACGACATAATTTTGTAGTTTTCAATTATCATTTAAAGGTCTATATATATATATATATATATATATATATATATAGAGGAGGAATCAAGTTACAACAAAGTTACAACAACCATTTTTTTCATTTCAAAGTCCAAATTGTCGATCCAAACCGTTCAACATGATTATCTAAATAAAATGTGCTTGCAGATCAAATTTTATATTTTTTTCAAATTTTTTACTATTTATTAAGATGGGTACAAAATTCAATGGTCTGAATATGACTATTTTTTGTAAAATACTTAATAAATAGTAAAAATTCAAAAAAATATAAAATTTGATCTGCAAGCATATTTTATTGTGGAGATCATGTTGAACGGTTTGGATCGACAATTTGGACTTTGAAAATGAAAAAAATGATTGTTGTAACTTTGTTGTAACTTGATCCCTCCTCATATATATATATATAGAGTAGAACTAGGGTGCTCCTAAGCTCACCAAGCCCTTCGTGAGCGCGACTCTAAAACCTATCGAATTGATTTCAAACGATATTTTCAAACCGTTAGATGTTCAATCTATATTAAAATGTGCTTGGAGACCAAATTTTACATTTTTTGGAATTTTTTTACTATTTATTAAGATGGTTTGAAAATCGCTGTTTTCCAATGGTGCAGAATTTTAATAAAAACAGCGATTTTCAAATCATCTTAATAAATAGTAAAAAAATTCCAAAAAATGTAAAATTTGGTCTCCAAGCACATTTTAATATAGATTGAACATCTAACGGTTTGGAAATGTCGTTTGAAGTCAATTTGATAGGTTTTAGAGTCGCGCTCACGGAAGGGCTTGGTGAGCTTAGGAGCACCCTAGTTCTACTCTATATATATATATCATCACTAGAGTCCATATCTACATACTATTCTAAATCAGACCATTCGATCTAAAATGAACGGGTTGGATCGAACCAATTTAAAATTAAAAGAGTTCTTAACTGCAAGCTTAGTGCAGTGACACAAGTGTCTTTGTCTTTTTATGAAGAGACGCATGTTCAATTTTAAAAAAATAACATTTAAAAAATACTGAATGTAGGGAAGTCCTTTAATAAAAAAATTATATAGTAGGGTTCTAATTGACTACTTTTCTAACAAAAAAGTAGCACAGAGTGACCCACCACATAGATGGTCCATCTTCGTACTACCCGCAGAGGATCTGAGTTATTTCATAAGAAATGTTTTAGCTGTCATGACTCGTGATAGACACTTTAGAATAATTAAGTGGGCCCAGTTTCACAGGCTAGTGCTGCACTAGTTGCAGCTTTAACCTTGCTCACTTTTGGAGCGACTTCATTTGTGTAGGCCACTAGAAACGATACTTCCACGGAGCTTTTTCTGAAATTGATCATTCGTGGTGTTACTGGTGTTGGTCCTGTTGGGCATGTGGTAACTGGAACAATAAAATGCCCATTTTTTTGCATTCTTTGCGGATCATATAAAGGAGAACGGAGTAGGTCCGATGCCCATCGGACCTACTTTTAGGTTCAACGACATGATGACTGTCCGATCTAATTTAAAATATGTGCGCACAGAAATTGGAATAGACGCGCACGAAATATAAAATTTTCCGCACGAATTTTAAAGAAAATAGACGGTGGTTAAACCCATCGAACCAGAGTAGGTCCGATGCCCATCGGACCTACTCTCAAGTCCATATAAAGAGAGGGCATAAAATGCCCATTTTTTGTTTTTAAAAAAATAAAATAAATCAAATTATCAGGGAAAAAAATTGATTGTTTTATTTCTTCAAAAATAGATGGTTCTGTTTGGTCCCATCCGAATTTACTTTTGGGACCCGGTAGTTTCCGAAATTTGCAGTGTGCTTCGATACAGAAAATTCAAAAATTATTGGAACTTGGTAGTTTTTGGAACCTTTTTTTATTTTTATTTTATTAAATTGAACGTTGAAGTTGTGTATATCTTATAGCCCGTGATTTTATTTTTACCCAAAAAAAAAATATATTTTAATATAAATAACCAGGTTTTTAAATATTTTTTATTTTTACTCAAACCGCCTAGGAAACCCAGCGGTCCGATTAAAACCCAGCGGTCCGAATTAAAAATATTTTTAGTTAAATGTATAATCTGGCTCCGCTCCCAACAACTCAGCGAGCATGTAATTAATCGTCGTGTCATCTGGATCTGTGGGGGTCAGATATGCCACCAACGGGCACGCCCTGGATAGGCAAACCCCATAGAGCACTAACGTCCTGGAGATCACTGTCATCTCTCCAAAAGGTAAGTGGAACGTGTGCGTCTCGGCGCGCCATCGCTCCACTAGTCCTGCAATCAGGGACGCGTTGATGGACTTATCTCCGACTGTAGAATATCGACCAAATGCTGCACCCCCAAATTTTGCAGATACGCCTCCATCTCAGAGTAGTACTGCATGTCCGGATACCGACCCCTGACATTTATAATTGCCTCACTCTGCGTTCAAAAAAAGTGAACAACATGAAAACCTAAAAATACAAAAATTCAACAAAATCCAACTTACAAAAAAAAGTAATCAAGTACCTCTTTAGATGCCTCTGAGACTCGGTGCTCACCGTGAGGCATCCATAATAAAGGACTGAAATGATCCTTGCTGTCAGTGGGAATGGGCTCATCAACCGGGTCGGCTGCGGGTGGTCTCCTAGGCCGTCCCTAGCCATCCTACGTTAAAAAAAAGGTTAAACATGCTACAATTGGCTAGAATATGCTAATTGCGGTAAAAATATACTAAATACGCTATATGCCAAAAGATGACTATGGAGTCAATCATAACATGCATTATGCCAATAAGAACAAAGAACCACTCCTACAAGCATATTTTTATAAATTTGTATTTTTTTGGAAGATAAGGTTTTCCATAGAAATGTATGAAATAATGCTTGAAATTGCAACAAAGCTGTCCAGAAATTGCACAAAGATAATTGAACTGAATCATCAAACCTACTTCTAAGTTTACACATAAATTACACAGAAATTCAATCACATAACCGATTATATAATAATATTTATACAATTTCGCTAAAATATTAATAAAATAAGATTTTAAAGGAAAATCAATTCTTGAATAAATAAATCTATATTAATTGATTTTTAATGAAAAAATAAATATATCCAATTTTACCGATTAAAAATTTGAATTTAATGGGAGAATTTGGTTTTCAATCAGATTAGAAATTTGTCTTCTAAATATATAACATTTGAGACTTTAAAAGTAAATTTGGTTTTCAATCAGACGGTTCGAATTAATCAGACGGTTTGATCAATCAGACGGTTCGATCAATCAGACGGTTCGATCAATCAGACGCAATCAATCAGCGCAATCAATCAATCAGACGGTTCGTCAATTTGGCTTAAACATTTCCATTTCTAATTCATCAATTTGGCTTAAACATTTCTAATTCATCAATTTGGCTTAAACATTTCTAATGGCTTAAACATTTCTCTAATTCACCGATCAGATCAGCAGAGAAATATGAAAATAATTCTAATTACCTTCAAAGATGATTGAATCGACGATCGGCGGTGAAGAGGCGGAGGGACGGCCTAGGAGGGGTGAAGAGGCGGAGGGACGGCTAGGCGGCGAGGCAGAGGGACGGAGGCGCAGCCTTCTTTCTTTTTTCCTTTCTTCTTTCTTCTTTCTTCTTTCTTTTTTCCTTTCTTTTTTCCTTTCTTCTTTCTGGCGGCGAGCCTTTCTGTTTTTTTTTTTTGGCGGAGAGGAGACAGAGAAGAAGAGTCACGGGTGGGGTTATGCGGTTCTAATTAAAATTTCCGGACGCTAGAATTCCTAGCGGTCCGAATTAAGAATTCGGAACGCTGATATCCGCTGGGATTCCTAGCGGTTTGGGTAATAATAAAAATATTTTAAAAACCTGGTTATTTATATTAAAATATATTTTTTTTTTGGGTAAAAATAAAAATCACGGTCTTATAGCTATTGGAAACAAATCAATAGTTCGGTTCTAGTAATTTTTTAAATTTGTGTGGCTGTTAGCGTGGTTATTACGAAAATCAGTGGTACTGAACTATTAATTCAGTTCCACCTCCTTAGACTGAAGTCCAAGGTTCTAAATAACGATTATCATGTCATTACGGAAATGTTAAAACAAAAGCTATTGCGAATAGCGTAGCTATAGTAGAAGCTACCCTACATAGCTTTTTTTTTTATCCTTCAAAAATTATATTTTGTATTTCTACTAATTATCAAAATTATCGAAAATTCCATAGAGCAATAAGTAACACCAAATTAATTAATAATTATAAGATTCATATTGAACCAATATAAAGTCCAAATCGCTATTCGAAATATCTCTAGCAATATCATAAACCATCTATCTTTTTCTATTCAAAATAATATAAGCACCATTGGCATAAACTATCTATCGTTTTCTATTTAAAAGCAAAACAATTTGATTCTTGAAGAAATTTTGCAGTTTGGGCCTTTAAATAAAAGCCTATGTAGCTTCGCGTGCGTTATTTGTGCTACACATCATTGCGGACCACCATTACCGCTATAGCGGTCGTGGCTGAATTACACTTCTTATCCTATAGCTTAGCTTTTAAGGTCTGAAATTGCTATAGCGCACTATTTAGAACGCATGACTAAACCAATAGTTTGATTTCATCTATATTTAGAAGAAAAAAACAATCAATTATTTTCCTAATATTTTTTTTCCTAAAAAATGTAAAATACCTCACTTTTGACGTCTTCACTCCCCACTATGTTTCATTTTAAAGCTTTAATAGTTTAAAATTTAAAATTATGTTTAATAATTAATTAATTAATTAATATGACATATATTATTTTTTGTGCACAGGTAGAAAAAGTATGACATTTTGACTTCTCTTAAATTGACGTGAAGAGCTTATAAAAATCTAATGATGTGAACGATTTATTGATTTTTAAAGCTAGTATTTTCTGTCAAAAAAAATAAAAAAATATTACATGTGGTGTAAGAATATCAATCACACTCTAATTTATTTTATTAATCGAGTTTTATAATTTTTTGTTATTAAATATTTAAAATATCGAGGCATAACTACTAAAGACATTTATATCCTCCTCTGCTATAAAATGTGAAATCAAGCGATTTTTTGTGTTCCATTTTTTTTAACATATATCGTTCGAAGTTGGTGATTCTTTAGTTATATTTTATTTATCATATATCGATAATCCTTACTTCCTATTTAATAAGTAGTTTTTTAAAACCCCAAAATTCTCTGGGCCAATTAATTTATTACATGAGTCATCTTGACACTACTCTTAATCTCTATCCTCTTTCATGCACTTGTAATATAAATAATGATGAATAAAACTTTATTTAATGGACAGCTGATGTTTTCCTTCATATTTTAAATATCAATAAAAATTGTCTAATTGAATGTTGCACAGGGACGGATTTCTATTATAATATAAGAGTCAAATAATCTCCATTTAATTAATCTATGTGGTATCTTTTTTAAATACAATCTCTGCAAAAAAAAAAAAATAATAACCCGAACTTTTTATAAAAGTTCTTCACTGTCTTTCCTTATTTCGAAAATATGAAAATATTATTGTAGTTAGAATCATGATATAAACCTACAGCTCTGCATTGTCGTTTTTTATATATTGATTAATATTCTACCTCCTGATAAAATGTGAAGCCATGAGTACGGAATCAAACCAGCAAAGCTAATTATTAAACAAAATAATTATGGTTAGGGTAGTTCTTTGTACATCTAACTTTTATGTATATTCATTTAATATCTTTAGTTAATTAATTGTTCAAACTAAAATTTTAAAATTATAACTGTCTTTTTTATTTCGTCAATAATGTGCATATCAATTTTGGAGCTGTTCGAAATCGTTTAGTTTTTTCATCAAACAATATAAACTTTTGAATGATATAATTTTAATGACTTAATGATCGATGATGATCAATTAAATTTTAAATTAACTCAAATTTTGATGCATGTCTTATATAAAAATTAAGAATACAAATGTGGTTTTTCTTTTCAATTCGAATAATTTTTAAATCTATAAATAAATATCCCATAACCAGTCAAAATCCAATACAACCCAGGAACACCAGTTATGGTATTACTCGTGTCAGTAGTACACACCTGACCTCCACCGTACTTTATATCCTGTAAAAGGGATTTTTTTTATAAACTATAAATAAATAATTAACAAGATGGTTTCATTTTTACAAAAATTATAAGTACCGAGATGTTAAATCGGTCTGGATTTTTTTTTTCAGCTGTACCAAGATGGCATTTCGGCTCAGTGGATGTTTTCATAAATTTTCAATCAAACTGTATGACTGTTGGTGAAATTCTTTTTTTTGTTGTTGTTGTGTTTGAGATGGGTACTCGGTCCAGTTGGATTTTAGCAATTTTCATCCTCTGTGCCAAATTCTCTATTCGGCACATAGGTTTTTTTGTTTTTAATTTCGACACAACAACCTTGAAATGATTTGGTGAAATTCTGAAATTGTGACATATTTTTTTCATGTGCCGAATTTCCATATCGGCACAAGATTTGTTTTGTTTGTTTTTTTTTTTGTTAAAAATAAATGTATAATTTGTTAGGGTGCCAAACTCCCATATCGGTACGGAGGTTATTTTTGTTTTTTAGGATGCCGAATTTCCATCGGCACAAGAAAAAA